>APFE031437743.1:0-36787 GCA_000404065.3 Pinus taeda
ATGTGGGCATACCAGAGCATTGTTCCCTTCTGCTGCACCAGTGTGAACTCATATGTAAATGTCTATCCTACTTGAATTGGGCATTGAGTGATGTATGCAGGCCCATCAGACCAACATGTGACTCGCTGCCTAACTCCATGCCAATGAATAGTGGTATTGTAGGGAGTCTCGTTAGTGACTTTGACAATGATTCTATCATCTTCCTATGCATAGATAATGGGGCCAGGGTACATCTCATTAATTGTGGAGTATAGTCAAAGGTTTACATAATTTCGTAATAGTCTTTGTTTTCACCTTTAAAACAGTAAGGTAACCAGAAATGAAACTAATTCGGAAGCAAAATCCTCTTGCACAAGATATGTAGAAGGAAAATGGACATCGCACAACTGAGACACCATGTTTATTGTTCAATGCGAAATGATTGACAGTCACTGTTCACCTGCCTCGAGATCACTCCATAGATATGCATGGATTGCATACTCCATCCCCATCTTCACTGGATATCTGTTGTAAGATTATCCCTTTTAGCTCTTTGCAAATTGAAGGAGTTGATTTGATACGAAACTGGGTGCAAGAACTGTTTTTTAGCTCTGTCGCTATATGAGTAGCGCCCCTGCCCAATGGGTAGCGCGCCTCAAGTGGGTAGCGCACCCCTGCCCAATGGGTAGCGCGCCTCAAGTGGGTAGCGCGCACCTCCAAACACTATCCACGGTTATGAAAACACGACTTCGACCTTTCAACTCTCCATTTCAATCTTTGCTTTCTGAATCATACCAACATCATTTGAACCATCACCAGTAGCTAAACAAATTTTATGGCCATCGTGGCGTACAAGTTCTGTCACGAGTGCTTTCTGTTTTGGAGAAACCCGACAACAAATCATTGAAGAGCTGATGTTAAAAACATTTGTTTAAGGTTGTTGTCCAAGAAAACAAACCCAAGCGACATTCCATCAACAATAATTGTATGTGAATTTTCTATGGCTGCATCCAGAAAATGGCAAACTGTACAAGCAACTGCAATTTCTCAAAGCGTTTCATTACTAACAAAAGAGCAAATGCAAGGACTGTAATAATGGGCATGATATGGCTGCAATACAAACTCCTGGATCTCCAATACAACAGCTACAGCTTCCTTGATAAAATTTGTCTCATCCAATATTATTCGATTCCATTTGACTGAATATAGAATAGAGGACTTGTCCTGCCAAGCACTTGAACTCAAGCGGTGCAAATTGACTGTTGACATTTGAAGAGCTGGATAATTTCAAGCATTTTGACAAATTACATATTCTAAAAAACACATTTAATGATTTCTTCTTCAAAACAGGGTTTTGAAGAAGAATCAATCTCACATTATTGGCGATGAAATTCTTGAAACACTTACTAAAAACCAACCCTGGACTCAAGAAAGTGAAATGACTCTTTTGATCAAAATGGCATTTAATGACTGCCAATGATGAGAAATGAACCTTGGTGAATTATACTCTGGCAGAGGACTGACAAGATTCAGTCTAACAGCATTTACCCTTGCCTTTGCCTTTTTTCTTACCTTTCGAGGATTTGTCCACTGTGATAGTCTAGAAAACATGGACCTCTGAGGTTTTACCAGCGCCAGGTAGATTCTGGGAGAAACTATTGGAAGCAGTGTTTGAGATCGACTTCTATTTTGAAGAAGACTTATCAGGTGTCTGGCACATTAAACCAATTACTCCATCAACAGGAGGTGTAGCCTGCGACTACGATGACGTGGGATAAGATGATGGTTGCAGAGCATCGGGAAATAACTCATATAAAGTGTCAAACTTAGAGTAAACGAGATCTAAGTATTGGGCATGAGGAATGGCTTGTTCTTTAGTAATGCATCCACCCATAGCTATATCGTAAGAAATTGGAGCTATGAATGACATAGTGAGCCATTCAGTGAGCAATTGATCAATCATCTCAAATTTGATCAAGCGACGTCTACATCTCCATTCATGGATGTGATCGGAGATGTGCGTCATAGTATCTTGATTAAGTGATGTGAGTAAATAGATGCCATTTTCATAGCAAACCGACAACTGGAAATGCATGAGGAAATCCATGGATAAAGAGTTTAAGTCATGGTAAGTATTTTTAGGAAGCTCAATGTACCACTTAGCTGTAGCAGCTATGAGGGTTCATTGGAAAAGACGGAGATGAATAGAATCGTCAACGTAAGAATTCGAAGAACACTAGAGGTGATATGTCATCAAACTTAGGAAAATTGCTTAGGATCTTGGATGGAACTAGAGGCCAATATGGCGAATGAAGGATTGGATCATCCATAAGGCGAGACACATCTGGAAACTCTAGTGTGGCCAAGAACGGAAATTGAGTATTAAAGGGAAAGCAATAATGGGTCTAGTAATAATGGGTCTAGACAATTTGTGGTGAAATAAAATTATGAGTGTGGACACAAACGATTCCTATAGCTCGATAATGGGTCTAGCCAGAACCGATACATTCTATGGAATATTTCCTTAGGGTATAACCAATTAATAGGGTCTACCTCTTAGTACGCTTATCCCGTTTGATGATGACCTCACTTTCTTGCTCCAGCTATCTCTTGTTTCCTTCTTCAAACACTTGAAATAGGTAAACAATAGCAAACAACAATCGTGATAATAGAAAAATTGTAATTCAACCTACTTAACAAGTTGAGAAGCATTAAGCCATAAACATGTAAGATGAAAAATTATGTAGGAAATCAATCGATAGTTGCATATATATTAAATCAATAAGAGATTACAACCATTGTCTTGATGTTGTTGTTCTCCTCTGACAAAATCAGGTTCCCCCACACTTCCATTAGCATTCCATGATGGCCTCAAGAATGGTAGTTTTAAGGCTCTTCCCTTTAGGCTTCAGACTAAACCAAATTCACACCTCTCCCTCACAAAACTAGGGAGCTACAACTATGAATAGCTTGCTATTTGCTCCAAACTTAATTAGCATTAGCACACCAACATTAACACTTCAACACTAACACTAGCTTGTGCTTGGGAAAAATGGAGGTTTATATAACATTTATGGATGGGAGATGGTTCCTCTTCTCATGGGAGAAGGTCTTACCTCTTGAGGTAGTTCCATCCTTATAGGTGAAAGGAGCCCAAACTGACATGTTCAACTCCATTTAGCCAAACCATTTACCATACTTATGTTATGAAGCTTCTAGAGCTAGAAGCTTTGACTCCTTATTCAAAAAAAATTCTGAAAGAGGATTGGCATGACTAGAGAAAATCTCAGTCACTCCGGTCGATACTACATGGATAGTGTTAATCCCTGCACATCGATGCGAGGAGGACAAAGGTCATTAGCACTGATCTTGTAAACTAAGAAAAATAGAAGATTTTGTGGAAATGGTGCAAAAGGGAATTCTTTTGCTCATGAAGAGGGACACAATGGGATATTCTTCATGAAGGGAAAGCATGTAGGGTTCATTGTAGAGGTCCCCCAGGATCATGGAACGTGGAGTATAGGGACAATGATAAAATCTCATGTAACACTTTCGCTCAGCCCTTAAGGCACTAAGTCTTTCAATGCTCTCCTAGGGGCCTTTGGTTCCCTTATAAAGTGTTGATCCCTTGGTTTCTTGTCTTTCCTCTAGACCATGTGCTTACCACATCAAAGCCCCTTATCGATGATTTCCACTTTGTGACAATGTGTTTTCCAACACAAATGCCCAATCACTGATTACCGATTGGCCCCTCTATTCAACCCTAGCCCTTGGTTCCTTTAGGCCTTCGTCACCACCTGTTATCTCGCATCCCAATGATATTTCATTGTAGCAAATGAGCCAACCATTGCAAACCTTCAATCACGGATTGCCAAAGTGAGTCATCGCATGCCTCTTGGCATCTTCTAACTAGTGACATGTGTCACATAGATATGGCCCACTAGGTCATCCATAAACATTGGAACAACCTTCCATGTGTCCCTGTGTACTGTGACATCATGCTGACATAAGAGGGCATGTGTCCCTTATTAGAACAAATGAGATCCTACAACTTGTCCTCATCATAGCTCCTATGATGCTGCCTTTTCTCCTTATCAGACCCAATAGATGTATCCACGTGTCCTCCTAAAGGAGAGAGAAAGAGGCCTTGCTACTCTCGCTTTTCACAAAATTCCTTTGTATTCCCCTTTTTGGCCTCCCTAATGATTTAATAAGGAATGCACAATCCCAACTTATCCCTTGATATCACAAGACCTACGAGATATGGGATTTCCAATATGAAATGCATAAGATCCTCCAATATGCAATTCATTAGGACATCTGATTCACCGGGACCTTCGATTCACTGAGACCTCCGATCTCTGATATTCCTCAGTGCACAAGGCCTAAATCACCCTAAAATTCAGCAGGCCATATCTCTCAAACCACAAGCCCATTTCTAGAATTTTGATACTATTGGAAAGCACTTCCATATCACTTTCCAATGGAAGGAGTCCAATTAGCCACTAAGCCCATATTTTTCCTCAAAATATGGATCCAAAGACATTACCTAGTTGGAATCACAACTACCAATACATGAAGCCCCATCATTAGGTTGAGTTTTCTTTGAGATCAATGTCAACACTTACACAAAGATCCACCTTCATACCATCAAATGTCCAAAAATATCCCCCTTTGGAATAGATGGAAACACTGTAGACTCCCCCTCACATTGGCATGGTCCTCTCTGATACCAAATTTCTCCCCCTTTGACATCAGCGGCAAAGTTCACTTGCACTCCCCCTGAACCAATGCAACCTACTCTGCCATGAGTTCCTACTGCTAGGTAGCTACCATCTATTACCAAATGAAGTCATTTGGAGGGAGGAGTCACAACTCCTATTTGTTGCCTAAGATACTCAAATGGTTCTGTTGGAAGTGGATGGTAAAGTTATCTACTAATTTCTCTTTAGTGGGCACATATACAAGTTTAAAAATATTGGTTGCAACTTGTTCCCTCAAGAAATGATACTTCATAGGAATGCGCTTATTTTTTGAATGCATGACTAGAGTTTTTGAGATGCTGATTGCACTAGTGTTGTCACCCATTATTGGAAGGGGATTAGGAAACTATACCTATATATACTTTAAGGTTTTCTTCATCCATACAATATATTTATAGCAAGTCACAACAACAATATATTATGCTTCAGGAATTGATAGAGAGATGGAATCCTACCTCTTTCTAACCCACAATACCAAGCAGTCACCAAAAAAGAAAGTTGCAGTAGAAGTACTCTTCATATCATCTATAATTTTAGCCCAATCTGCATCTGTGTAGGCCTTCAGATTGAATTCTTTACTCCTCAGATACCATAGCCCATACTATTTTGTACCTTGAAGATATTTGAAAATCCTCTTAACAACGACCACATGAATTTCTCGTGGATAAGCTTGAAGCCTGAAATCATGCCACAATTCCCATTGCTTGCATGATATCTGGCCTTGAAGCTATCAAATACAATAATATTCCTATCATTAGTCTGTATTTAGTCCAATTTACCTATGGCATCGCATCTTCCTTACACACTTTACAACCTGTAGTCATGGGTGTCCTAACAGGGTTGCAGTCCTCCATTCCAAAATTATCCAAAGTTTCCTTGAGGTATTTGGATTGACATATAAAATATTCTCATGGGGACTAAGTTTGAAAATCCAAGAAGAAGGAAAACTCACCAATCATGGACATTTCAAACTTTGTTTGCATACAATTTGCAAAACGATGCTCGAGCTACTCCTCATTGTTGCCAAATATGATGTCATCCACATACAAAAAAACTATCGGTAGATGATAATATTCAAATTTTACATAGAGATTGTTGTCAACTGATCCTTTCTTAAAACCTTGTTGCTCAATATACTTATCCAAGCTTTCATACTAGGCTCTAGGGGCATGTTTCAAACCATACAAAGCCTTCATTATTTTTCATATAAGCCCTTCATCGGAGGAGAGAAGAAAATCTTGAGGGTTCTCAATATATACCTCCTCTTCTAATTCTCCATTGAGAAAGGAAGACTTTACATCCATCTAATAAACTTTGATGTTATTGTGAATTGAAAAACAAAGGAATATTCTTATGTCTTCTAGTCAGGCTAATGGTGCAAAGGTTTCTTCAAAGTCTACCCCTTCTATATGGGCATACCCTTTGCAAAGCAACTACATTTGTTCTTGATTACTTGACAATTTTCATTCAAGTTATTCTTAAAAACCCACTTTGTTCCAATAACATTTTTCTCTTTAGGTCTTGGGAAAAGCTGCCATGTGTCATTCTTTTAAATTTTTTCTAGCTCTTCATTCATGGCTTTCACCCATAACTTATCTTAACTTGCTTGATAGAGGTTTTCTAGTTCTATTTGTGATAGTAGAGCCAAGTTTGCATGTTTTGTATTTCCCACAAGTCTACTTCTGGTATGGGCACCCTTTATTTGATCTGCAAGAGTCTGACTCTCAACATGTTCCTTTTTCACATACCTGGAAGTTGTTCTTGACTTTGAAGATGTGCTTGCTTCCTCATCTTCGTTGTCTGAATTTGTTTCATTCAAATCTACATCCCTCAAGTTTGAACTCTCTTCATGATTTGAGCCCAAGTTACTTCGAAGGGTTAAGGTTGTGATCCTAATTCATCAACCAATATGTCAATGCACTCTTCTATCTTCATTATCCTCTTGTTGTAGAATTTGTAACATTTTCTTCTAATAAAGTATCCAAGCAATATTCCTTCATTCGCGAGTGAGTCAAGCTTCCCAAGGTTATTTTCATTTATTTTAATGAAGAAACTACTCCCAGACACCTTGAAGTGTTTAATTGATGCAGGTCTACCCTTCCATAACTCATATGTAGTTTTTTCACTTCCAAGCTTGAGATGAGTTATGTTTGACAAGTATACTGCTACCTAAGCTGCTTCTCCCCAAAAGTGTTGCTTCATCTAAAATCACTCCAGCCATTTATTGTTTGGTTCTTCCTCTCCTCATCTCCATTTTATCGAGGAGTTTTGGCCATTGAGAACTTCCTTCTAATACCTTTATCTTCACAGAATTCTTCAAACTCTTTTGAGGTGAACTCTCCCCCTCTGTTTGACCTGAACCATTTTATCTTCAAATATTTCTCATTCTCTACCTGAGCCTTAAACTTCTTGAAGTGATCAAATGCTTCCAAATTTTCTTTTAGGAGGAGAATCCAAATATCCCTCATGTAATCATCAATGAACAACAGGAAGCACCTTTCTCCTTTTGATGCTTGTGTTTTTGTGTGGCCACATATATCTATGTGAATAAGGTCCAGAGGACTGGATGAGGAGAACTCTTTCGTTTTGAAATGAGTCCTAGTCTGCTTGCCAAACTAACATGGATTGCAGATGCTATTATGAGGCACTGAAAATCTAGGTAATCCTTTTACCGTGCCTATCTTTCTTATCCTTATCAGGCTATCAAAATTCATGTGTCAGAGCCTCTTATGGCACAACCGTTCTGTGTTGGTTTTTCTCAAGTAACAAGTGACCCTCGAATCATTGAACATATAAATGTTATTGTGAGTCATGACTACCTTCCCCACTACTTTTCAATTTTATATATTATGGATGTCACAATATTTATATCAGAAGGTCACATCATAGACATTTTCACACATTTGGCTAAGACATAGCAGGTCGCTTTTGAGGCCTTGCCCATATAGCACATTCTATTCTTTTGTCTTTTGATCAAGACTGACCACTCCTTTTCCTTTGATTCTTTTTAGTGCATTGTTACCAAAGGTGACATTCTCTCCTCTATCTTTTTCTTTCAGTGAAAAAAAATTTCTCTTGTCTCCAATCATGTCTTTCGAACAACCATTGTCTACATACCATTTTTTTCTTTATCATGCACTAATAAGGAAAGCTAATATGACATGTTATTTTTGGTCTTTTTTCTCTAGCTTCTTTTATCCTTGTGTATGTGAGTCTGTCTGTCATTTTGAGATTTATACAAGTATTCAAACCTCCTTCTACACTCACTAGCCTTGTGCCTAAAATTATTACATTTAAAACATTCAACTCGCTTTGTAGGGGAGTGAAAGAATTCCTATTCCTAAAAGAGGAATCTTGTGACTTAGCAGCCTAGTGTGAATTAAACCTGAGATTTTCATCTCTTTCAACTTTGACACTTCTACCATTAATAGTTTTTTGCCCAAATATATGAAACTTGTATGAGTGACTATAAAATAATTAGGCACACTTATTTTCAAAAGAATTATGAGGTTTAGCAGAGAAATACCTTGGTTGACTATCTATTTGACTTGTCCTCCATTAATAGTCTCCTTTTTTTCTGACTTCTCTTTTGTCTTCATGAACTCTTTCACGATGACTACTCCTATGACTCTAGTGTTCTTCAACAACTATGGACCTGAACTTTATGTTCTTCTTCCTGATAGAATATTTTTGTTCCTTTGAGTACCCCAGTCCGGTTCTAATTCTTGAGGGCCTTTGACAACTCAGAATCTGATTTAGTATTCTATTCCCTTCAACAATACTCTCACTTAGACCCTTCTTGGCCTTTGCTTTCTGAAGGTTAGTTCTTAGAGAGACCACCTCTACTTCAAGATACTAGCAGTTTTATTCCCATTGTTGAATCATATATTGAATTACCTCTTACTTTCTTATGGCTTCCTCCAGCTCAACCTTTAATGATAGAAAATCATCTCTCTATATTTTTGAGTTCATTTCCCTTTTCAACTTGAGCATCTTTTGTTTCAGCAACTTGTTCTCCTCTTCTAGCTTCTCACTATTTCCTTGTTCTCCTTTCAGTAGAAGAGCTAGACTATCCTTGCTCTTGATAACCTCTCCAAGATTTATTTTATGATATGGAAACTCCTCATTTATGAGTTATACATTCCTTCTTCTACATGTTGCAACTGTTCCTCCAGCTGCTTGTTTTTCTCCCTTTCTTTCTTCAACTCATTAAAGGTATTGATGAGTTCTCCCTCAAGATCTACCCCTCCTTCCTCTTATTCCTCTTCAAAGTTCATAAGACCCTATTTATTGGAGTCTGTTTCAAGGGCCATAAGAAGATACTCATTTGAATCATTTTCTGATGAGTCTTCACATTATGATTCTCGGTCCAAACTATCCTCTTTGGAATAGAACCCTCTCTTCTTCTAGGGTTTCTTCTTCTGAAATATCTGGGACTTATTTCTAAATTCCATATCTTCTTCTCTTTCAATCCCCTCTTTGTAAGGGAATTTGCAAGAGAAATGTCCAACTCTTCCACATTCAAAACACTTAAAGGGAAACTTCCCTTTACATTTACAAGAGCCTCGCTTCATTTTTCTCGCTAGTTGAGCAAGATCCTAATTAGATTCAATGCAAGAGAAACCTTTATGAACTTCGTGTTCCTTTCCCTTATTGGATAATGTGAATGAAACTTTCTTTGATTCATATTTCTTCATTCCTACTCTGATCTCATACGTTGTGAGAGTATCATGTAGTTGATCCATCTTGAAATCCTTTAGGTTGATCATTTCCTCTTTAGCTGAGATTTTGGGTAGAGATATTAATACCTTTTGAATGATCAACTCCTCCTTGAATTCCTCAACAAGTCCTCTAATCATATTACCTACTTCATCAACTCTGAGGAAGTACTCAACTATGCTTTCATTCTCAATCATCTTCAAGCTTTCAAACCTCATTCTGAAAGTCTAAAGTTTTTCGTGCTTCACTTTGTCATCTCCTTCATGACACTGGTTAAGCTTGTCCCACATCTCATAACCGAACTTAGAGTGCATAACCTTCACAAGTTCTAATTGGTTGAGACCAACAAGAATGACATGCTTGGCTTTACCATTGCTTAGATACAGTTTCTTGCCATCTGCATCTATAAGGGGAATATATGGGACATTGTAATTTACTAGTACTGAGGTACAAACATTTGTATAATTTTCTCTATAGATCAGCTAGCTCACTAATATCATGAAGAAATTTTACCTGCATATCAAACTGATATATGCAATGTACTAAAGCATAATACTAGATCTACATCTACCATAAACTTTGCGAAAGCTAATTGACCATGAGCAACATCAAGCATGAACACATACAACTAATAAGAAGGAACCAATCACACATAACACAGAAGAATTTATCTGGGAAAGGCACCAACCCAAAACCCCTTCTCTGTATTATCAATCAAGTGGAAATCCTCAACAACATACCCAAAGAATTAGCTCAAAAGCTATCCTGCTCTCTCAGTACTCTGATGATGTAGCCCATGGACTATCCAAGCCTGTATATATAGGCTCCACAAGTCCTTCAAGCCCCTATTTCCTTGTGTAGTTTTGATTGGGGTCCAATTACATAACATGTGTGAATTGGCCAAATCATACATGTTGTCACGTCAGGTCCAACTACGCAGTACTAGAAGGAATAATATTCCTTCCTCATGCAAGTAATATTCACTAGGAATATCCTAGCAACTGATAGTACACTGTTCCTCATCTGATCTCAACTGGGTCTCTGTCTGAACTGCCATGCATCAGTTATCCATCAGTGAATACTCAATTATTTGAAAATAACAGTTGTCACATGCATGCAAGCATCAACAAATTGAATCTCATTAATTTAACAACTTGTTAAATTAATCTAACTAGACTTGAATAAGTTAAACTAAGTCAACTAATCCTCTCAATATAGAACTCATCCTTAATTCCTTAATTAGTGGAGCAAATCCAAGACACATTCCCCAACCAATGGAGAAATTATTGCATGTTCTCACAAAGACTTCAAGTTTAATTTTCCTTAACTAATTAACTCAAACTAAATTAATTAATTAATATTCAAACTACTGGTAAGACCAAATTCAAATTTTACTTCCTATTTTAGACTAGGGACTGACTAAAAATAGGAATCCAACCAGAACTGCTAAAAAAAGAACTTCTATTTTTAGCACTTACATTTTTCATTCCCTATTGCCCAATCCAGCACTGGTACCCAAACTACTATTTTTAGCAGTGATATTTTTGGCACTTCTATTTGTAGCAATTTCTTGTTGCCATTTTCAACACTCCCTCTCAACAAGAAAGGCTTCCTCTCGAATCCGATCTTGTACCTTTGGAATGTCCTACAGCCAACATATCTACCAAGTGTGGTTACTCCAACAACTCTCGGAACAAAAAAAAAACTCCCAATTGACCTCTCTGTTGGGCTAGAAACATACTCTGATGCTGAAGCTCTACCTATTACTAACAAGTGCTCCCTCTCTAACCTCTATGATACTACAACATCTCCATGCATCTCACACCATTGCACCCTTCTCTTTGCTACCCGGCATTGTGCAACACACTTGTGCCCCTCGCATTGTTGCAGCCTGAATGCTCTACACTGTCCTAGGATTCCCTGCACTGTAGCTCTCTTTGCCATTCAATCTACATCTGTCTCTACCTAATCAGCCAGTTCCTTCCACTCCTCATTGGGGCTCCTGTAGCAAATTTGAATCAAAGAGGTTGGGTACCTCAAGGATCCTGCCCTCCTCCTTGGGACGATCAGTGCAAATCACCCCACCTCCTACCTGGAGTATGGCTTCATGTGATCCCTCTGCCCACCTGGCTCGAAGTTTCTGCCTATTAGAGGTCTCTACATGAGTATATGTATCTACTTGATCTCCTCTCAGCTTCCCCTGTTGTGCCTGCTCCACAACCTCCTGAAGTTTTTGCACCAATTGTGGCTCTTCCACAATCGTCTAATACTTCTTCTGGTGCTACATGTTGAGAGGTAATATACTCTCTCTCTCAACCACCAACTCTCCATTATTTTCCTTGCTACTCAAGGCTTTGCATGCATCTTGAACCTCAAGAGCATATAGGTTCTTGACCCGTGAACCAATCTGCTTCACTTGTCTAGTGATGATGTGTCTAAGGAAAATGTTTCCCTTACTAAAGACTACATCACATCCTCTATCATCCAACATCGCCATTGACACTAAGTTTCTCTTCAGTCCTAGTACATACTTGACATCGGTCAAGATAAGGCGAGCTCCATGCTCCCTCTGAAAAATAACAGTGCCTACACCTAAGACACTATACTTTTCATCATTACCCATCACTATGAGTATCTGGAGATCTTTCTCCTTCAAAGTACTGAACAAACTCTTGTCATTGGTCATGTGGAAAGAAGCTCCACTATCAACAAACTAACCACTTCCCACCATGGATGAAACCATGCATGCGAAAAGTGTGAAATCTAACTCAAACTATGAAGCTAGTGCCTCACCTTCAGATCCTTCCCCAGATCCCTTCTTGGATTTCCTCTGTGGACAATTTGTAACAAAATGGCCCACCTCATGACCACAAAAGCATCACACTTTTGATTTGTAAACCTTCTTCCCACCATGGGGAGAACTGGATTCGGAAAGAGAAACCTTCTTCTTCCCCTTCTTCACCTTACTTGCTAAGGCACAGTTCTCTTCATCCTCCATGGATGAAGAACCGTCTCTCGTGCTCCATCTAATATCCTCCTACATTAAATCTGACTATAGTCATTCCCAATATGGTAGTTTCTCCCTTCCATTAATCGAGTCCTAGTAGCTATGCCAGCTCTTAGGAAGGCCAAGGAGTGCTAGACTCACCATGTCATCATCAACTGTCATGACTCCTACACTTGCATGCTCATCCCTGCATGTGATGAGCTTGGACAAATACATAGAGATCGTCTCATCCTTTTCACACTTGATCTTTCGAAGTTTGTCCTTTAGTGCTAGCTTCCTCTAATCACTACTATTCTCATAAATGTCTTTCAATGTTTTCCACATTGAAAATAGAGTCTCCTTCCCACGGAGGCTCGAGACTATATGATCTCGAACTCCCTCCAAGATGATTCTCCTAGCTCTAGCCACACATTTCTTCCATTCAGCCAGTTGAGTAGCATTAGTCGAATTCTAGACATCTTGATCAATGAAGTCCTTTAGACCATTATCTTCTAATACTGCCTCCATGCATCCTTCCAGGCTATATAGTTTGAGCTGCCATCCAGTGCATACTCAAGCCCCAAACCATAGAACGCCACCAGTGAAATAGATGTGATAAGAACTCAATTCAATATTCAGAAACAACAAACTTCTTCCTTCTTATATACTATTATTCCTTGATCACCTGTGCTCTGATACCATGTAGAATTTTCCCTACAAATCAGCTAGCTCACTGATATCATGTAGAAATTTCACCTGCAGATCAAACTGATATATGTAATGTACTAAAGCATAATACTAGATCGACATCTACCATAAACTTTGCGAAAGCTAATCAACCATGAGAAACATCAAGCATGAACACATATAACTAATAAGAAGGAATCAAACACACATAAGACAGAAGAATTTATCTGGGAAAAGCACCAACCTATAACCGCATCTCTGTATTATCAATCAAGTGGAAATCCTCAACAACATACAAAAAGAATCAACTCAAAAGTTATACTGCTCCCTCTGTACTCTGATGATGTAGCTCATGGACCATCTAGGCTTGTATATATAGGCTCCACAAGCCCTTCAAGCCCCTATTTACTTAAGCAGTTTTGATTGGGGTCCAATTACATAACATGTGTGAATTGGCCAAATCACACCTGATGTCACATCAGGTCCAACTACGCAGTACTAGAATGAATAATATTTATTCCTCATGCAAGGAATATTCACTAGGAATATCCTAGAAACTGATAGTACATTGTCCCTCATCTGATATCAACTGGGTCTCTGCCTGAACTACCATGCATTAGTTATCCATGAGTGAATACTCAGTTATCTGAAAATACCAGTTGCCCATGC
Source organism: Pinus taeda (assembly GCA_000404065.3). Classification (NCBI taxonomy): domain Eukaryota; kingdom Viridiplantae; phylum Streptophyta; class Pinopsida; order Pinales; family Pinaceae; genus Pinus; species Pinus taeda. Next base: position 13,804 of record APFE031437743.1, read on the forward strand.
ATGCAAACATCAAAAAACTGAATCTAATTAATTTAACAACTTGTTAAATTAATCTAACTAGACTTGACTAAGTTAAACTAAGTCAACTGATCCTCTCAATATAGAACTCATCCTTAATTCCTCAATCAGTGGAACATATCAAGGACACATTCCCCAATCATTGGAGAAATTATTGCATGTTCTCACAAAGACTTCAAGTTTGACTTTCCTCAACCAATTAACCCAAACTGAATTATTTATTAATATTCAAACTACCGGTAAGACCAAATTCAAATTTTACTTCCTATTTTAGACCGGGGACTACCCAATCCAGCACTGATACCCAAACTGCTATTTTTAGCAGTGTTATTTTTAGCACTTCTACTTTTAGCAATTTCTTGTTTCCATTTTCAACAACATCTACCCACTAGGACATACGATATGCCTTGATTGTTACTTTCCAAAAGACATAATTGGCTGATCAAAATATTGGTACCCTACTTGAGTAAAATTCTTGACACTCTTTGCTATTCATAATTCCTTGAGGATCTCCCTTCGAGTGCTTAAACTACTACTGAAGGAACTTGGCCTTGATACCAATTGTTGGAATTAAGGAATTGCTGAGAGACGGGGGTGAATCAGTCATTTAAGAAAGTCTTTATTTTCTTTTCTTACTGGTCTTTATAATTTCTTCTTATGTTCTTTCATGCATGAAAGCATTCGTTCATAAAGTAGTAAATATTATAAATTTTCAGAACACATACTCAAATAAAATCCCCATTACTAACATATATTCGACACATTTTTTTCACGTGGAACCCAAAGGGAAAAAACCGTTAATTTTTTGTTTGATTTATGATGTAATTTAAAAACCAAATTAATTACATCTATTTTTTTATGAGAACCCACTTACTAGAGTTACCTACCCCCTTATGTTTAGAAAGCACCAACTTGACAAGGGGAAGCAAACTCTTTTTGTTTAGTAAGCACCAACTTTCCAAGAGACACCAACCTCTTTTGTTTCGCAAGCACCAACTTCCCTAGGGGCACCAACCTATCACTACCACTGTTTTAATATTTCATACAATTTTCATGCTGAAAATAGAGGCATACAAATTACAAGTAAAATACCAACTTAATGGTTGTCTACAGATTCAAATTCTACAATTTGCTTTCTAAACACTTGTAGTAGTCTTCCTCTTGCTACGCACTAGAATTATTTCTTTGTGCTCTTATTTCTCTACTCAGGGATCTCCATTGTTTCACCATAGCACTATCCTTGCAACACTCTGCTCCAATCCATAACTCACTCCTCTTCATTCTCTGCTCAAGCCTCTCCACTATTTCACCACAACACTACCCTTGCAACACTCTTCACAAATAAACAAATCACTGCTCTGCACTCTCACAAGTATGCTCACAGCCACCCATTAGCTCATTGGAGGTTCAAATTTTTGTTCATGTGATTCTCTTGGCTCGATGTACTCACTATCATCATCAATTCTACCCACGCATATAACCCAGACATGACACCCCATTCTTCTTTTGATTTACAAAAAACTCATTTCATTCATTGCATTAAACTCATAAGGATGGGCAATGATCACTTCCCTATCATACAAATAACTATCCATGTTGTCTATTAACTCTCAGTCCTCCTTACATATTTCATATAGGCTCCCCATATTTATTTATGGTTCACAAAGGTCTACCTATACATCATCATGGAGTCTCTGTTTTGTATTTATTTACAATGCTTCCACTGGAGGTCTTTGGCCATCAACCTTACAACTCTACATTCAAAAACAATACTATCAATTCATACATCTTAATGGCACCCTGTAACATCATATTAGAGCTTTTCATTGTAGTGCTATGTAGTGGTGTAACACTATGAAGTAGTCGATTACTAACCTCTAATCAAGTCTAGCCCCTTTTGCATTAGACCCTTGCTATATCTCCACTATAGGAATTTGTTCAGTGACCGAGCGCTAACCATATGAGATCCCCTTATATCAAGGTTTTTCATTTGTGGCCAATGTGCTAGCAACCACAAACTTGTGATCATTGATATCCAATTTTCAAGCTCCTTCCACTCAGCCCTTACTGCACACTTCTCACCATATGACCAAGGGTGGTGACTGAGGGCTTTTCCTTAAGGCACTAAGTCTTTCAGCACTCTACGAGGGGTTCCATTAGAATGTGTCGAGCCCTTGGTTTCCTGTCCTTCTTCTAGACCATGTGCTTACGACATCGAAGCCCCTTATCAAGGATTTACACTTTGTGACAATTTGTTGTCCATCACAAATCGTCAGTCATTGATTTCTGATTGGCCCCTCTGTTCATTCCCAGCCCTTGGTTCGCTCAAGCCTTCACGATGACCTATTATCCTGCATATCGATGAAGTTTCATTGTGACAGATCAGCTAATGATTGTAAACCTCTGATCGTCGATTGTCGAAGTCATGTCATCTCAAGCCACATGGAATATTCTAACCAGTGACAGGTGTCACTAAGATATGGCCCATTAGGCCATTTATAAACACTGAAACATCCTGCTATATGTCCCTTGGTACCATGACATCATGCTGACGTAAGAGGCTGCATGTCCCTTATTAGAACCAATCAGATCCTACTACTTGTCCTCATCAGAGTGGCTACCTTTTGTCCTTCACAAACCCAATTAGATGCCTCCACATGTCCTCCCAGATGAGAGAGAGATAGGACTCGCCTACTCTAGTTTTCAACCAAATTCCTTTGTATTTTCCTTTTTGGCCTCCCCGATGATTTAATAAGGAATGCACAGTCCCTTCTTATCTCCCGATATTGCGAGACTCTAACGTGTGGGACCATCGATATGAAATTATTCAGGGCCTCCAATATGCAATTTTCCAGGACCTCTAACTGGTCAGGAGCTTCGATTATGATTCATCGAGACCTCTGATCTCCAATATTCCTTACTACAAAAGGCCTGAATCATCCCAAACTTCAGCAGGCCATATCACTCAAACCATAATCCCATTTTTGGACTTCTTCATACCATTGGAAATCTCTTCTAGATAACTTTCCAATGAATAGAGTCTTTTTACCCACTAAGCCCATATTCTACCTCAAACAATGGCTCTAAGTTATTTACCTAGGTGGAATCAAAACCACCAAAGCATGAAGCTCCACCACGAGGCTAAGCCTTGTTTGACATCAATGCCAACACTTACATAGACAACCACCGTACAATACCATAGGTAAATTCCATGGCTGGATAAATACCATGGGTGGATGAATACCATGGGTGGATGTCACTAACAATACCATAGGTAAATACCATGGGTGTGAATACCATGAGTGGATTTCACTTAAAATACCATGGGTAAATTCCATGGGTAGATGAATACCATGGGTGGATGCCACTTACATTTCCATGGGTAAATTCCATTGGTGGATAAATACCATGGGTAGATGGATACAATGGGTGATGCCAATTTCCATTCAGATAATTCGCCCATCATTAAGAAGAAATGGTCCCCATTATGTGAAGTTCCCTCCTGAGAAGCCTTTCTTGAATATGAATATACATTGAATACAATGGTTTTGCGTGGCTAACCAATAACCATGATGAACAAAGATTCGTGGATAGAGATACCTTGTGATGTTTGTGACCAACCGTAATAATAAGTGTGTAGACTAGAAAATGAAATTTGATGAAGCGCGAATTTGTGGATGACACATAACTTTGAAAAATGAAGATCCAAGGATATAGATACCCTTTAATGTTTATGACCAATGGTGATACTAACAATGTTCAACCTAGCAAATGGATTTCTATGACAAGGGTTGTTACACAAAAATATCGTCAACATGACTATTTGCAGTCAGTATGGGTATATCATCACTTATACTGTCCTCCTAAGCAAGTCTCAAACCTCAGCTCTTCATGTCAAGCTTTGCAAATGATAGAAAGACATTAAAAATCAATAAAGCTCTGGTTCCACACTTTATCTCACTTTTGCCTGTGGGCCCGCACCCTTGGGTTAATTCTAGATGATTCTAGAAGGAATTTTGACGTGGATTGTTCGCTCCAAGGTGGTTCATGTATCCCAAAATAGAAGGAGCTAATCCCTTGATAAGAGGAGCTATCCCTTTGAAGGAGGACCTAGTAACTTCCCTCCATTGCACTATAAATTAAGGCATTGGGTTAGTTGCTAGGGAGGTTAGAAGATGAACATTTTTTAGGGTAAATGCTGATGGAATTGGGACTTCCTAGTTAAGCTTGAGAGGAGAGATCACATACCTTTTGGCTTCATTGGGAAGTGAGTGAAACTTTTCAAGGTAGAGGAGACTTCTTGTCGGACCCTGGGAGGAGCCTGTACAACATCAAGGCACAGCTTGTAAAGTTCTTCATTGATTTGAATTAATACAATCAGATTCATTTTTCTCAACAAATTGTCTTATGTGGTTTGTTTCATAATCTCCTTGATCATTATGATGGATATGCTTTATGATATTGGCTTTTTAGGTGATATTTAATTTGTTTGCTTGTTTGTGTTTGCAGACTTACTTCAAGGAAGCTCATTTGGAGCAAGGGAGCGAGGCTTCCACAAACTTGCATTGGACCCAAGGTAGGCCTAAAACACTTGTTTTCCTTTATTTTTAATTGCAGATTTAGAGAAAGATAGTTTTTGATTGGCTTGCTTGCCACTTGATATCTTTAGATACTAGGGAGGTCGATCTTTTCCGCAACCTCGACTCATTTCGTGTGACAAGGGTTTTATGCAGTTGATCCATAACTTTGGGTTTGCGAGTAACTTAATCACCATGATTCTTGTCATTCTAATTGGTAAAATTATGGTGGCTTGTATGGTATATTCTCCTATCCAATGAGATGTTGTAAAGGCTTATTTTACATTTTTTTTTTCTAGGAATAGATCTCTTACTGCAACTTTACTGATAACTTTTTGCTATAGTTACTGAAATCAAATTGCATCAACAACCCATTTGACGTATTGAAAAGTTATTTCCATTTATATAAGATGCTTTATATTTCATGACTCGTGGAGTGAGAAAATTATTTCTGAATACCATGGTACGTGTGGTCGCACAATGGTCCAAATATATGTAACTTGAATTGCTCATATCTCTCAAACCAGGAAACAAATTCAACTTTCATAAAAATTCCATTGAGGTAACAGAAAATAATTTCAAGTGAGATTTTTTCACCTTCGAAAATGCTCTACGGAGGTATTGGAGCTTCCATAAAGTTTATTGAATATTTTTTCTCTACGTTTCATCCATCATTATGCTTCAAACCCTCATTCCCATGGAGCTGTAACCTACTCTGATACCACTGATCTAGATCTTGGTGGGACGTATCAAAGATCTAAAAAATTGAAATTGCAAAAAAATATGAGAACACACAATAAAGACAACCACCAAGAAACCTTCTATTAAAATAGAGAATAACTGTAAAAGCTATATTGTAGTGAACAACCTTTCATTTTACAAAGTGTGACTTGTTACTTATAGCCTTCTTTAGATACAATACCACAGGTAAATTCCATGGGTGGGTAAATACCATGGGTGAATGAATACCATTGGTGTATGCCACTAAAATATCATGGGTAAATTCCATGGGTGTATAAGTACCATGGGTGGATAAATAACATGTCTGGATGCCACTTAAAATACCATGGGTAAATACCATCGGTGGATAAATACCATGGGTGGATGACTACTATAGGTGGATACAACTTCACATTTAGATCATTCCTGCCTCCTTAAATAGAAATGGTCCCCATTGCATGAAGTTCCCTCCTGAGAAGCCTTTGTTGATTATAAAGAGCTACTAAATGGAACAGTTTTCTGTGGTGAACCCATAACCATGATGAGCAAAGATCCAAGGATAGAGATACCCTGTAATTCTTGTGACCAACTGTGATACCAATAGTGTGCATCCTAACAAATGGACTTTGATGACAAGAGTTTTGTGTGGTTAACCAATAACCTTAGGTTTGTGGGTGACTTAATAACTATGATGCTTGTTAGTATTCTTCATAAAAGTATGGATGTTTTTCTAATAGATCATCTTAACCAATGAGATGTTTTAAAGGGTTCTTTCACATTATTTTGTTTCCAACAATAGACCTATTGTTTCAACCTTGATGATAATTTATGCTAAAGGTGATGAAATCAAATTCTATCAAAGACCCATTTGACGTATTGAAGGGGTATTTCCATTGATATAAGACACTTGAAGTTTGATGACATGTATTGTGAGAAAATGATTCATGAATCTCATGGTAAGCATGGTCATGCAACGATCCATACATATATAAGTTTAATTTCTCATATCTCTCAGACCAGGAAACGAAATAAAATTTTGTAAAAATCTTATTTGAGCTAACAAAAAATCCTTTCAAGTGACCTATTTTTCACATTCTGAAATTCTCTATGGAGGTCATGGAACTTGCATGATTTTTTTATAAATGTTGTTTCTCCATGTTTAATCCATCCTTCAAACCCTCATTCCGATGGAGCCGTAACCTACTATGATACCACTAAATCGGATCTTGAGGGAGGTCCCCAAGATTTAAAAATTTGAAATTGGAGAAAAATATAATAACACACAATAAACAAAAACAACAAGAAACTTTTTATTAAATTACAGAATAACTATAAAAGCTACATTATGGTGGACTATCTGTTCTTTTACAAAATGGCACTTGTTACTTACAATATTTTTTAAGGTACAATACCACACATAAATTACATAGGTGGGTAAATACCACGCGTGAATGAATACAATGGGTGTATGCCACTTACAATACCATGGGTAAATACCATGGGTGAATGAATATAATGGGTGGATGACACTTAAAATACAATGGGTAAATTCCATGGGTGGATAAATACTATGGGTGGACCAATAAAATGGGTGGAAGTGATCTAGATATTGGGGGGATGCCCCCAATGTCTAAAAAAACTAAAATGGATCTTGGAGAGCAGGTCCCCAAGAACCGAAAAATTGAAATGCTGGAAACAAAAGGAGAGAACACACAGTAAATAATACCACAATTTTTTTTTTATTAAAATAGAGAATAATTGTAAAAGCTACATTGTGGTGGATATTCTGTCCTTTTACAAAAAGTGACTTGTTACTTATAGCATTTTTTGGTTACAATTACATAGGTAAATTCAATGGGTGGGTAGATACCATGGTTGAATGAATACCATCGGTGGATAAATACCTTGGGTGGATGAATGCCATGGGTAGATGGCACTTACAATACCATGGGTATATTCAATGAGTGGATAAATTCCATGGTTCAATGAATACCATGGGTGGATGCCAATATCCATTCAGATCATTCCTCCCTCCTTAAGAAGAAATGGTCCCCATTTCGTGAAGTTCCCTCCTAAAAAGAATTTGTTGAATATGAAGAACCACTGAAGAGAACGATTTTGTGTGGTTAACCCATAACTATGATGAACAAATATCTGAGGATAAAGATATCGTATAATTCTTATGACCAATTGTGATATTAACATTGTTCGACCTAGAAAATGGACTTCGATGAAGTGTGGGTTTGTGGATGACCCATAACCATTGCAGATGAAGATCCGAGGATAAAGATATTGTCTAATTCTTCTCACTAACTCTCATACTAACAGTGTGTGACCTATCAAATGAATTTCGATGACAATGATTTTATGTTGATGACCCATAAACATGATGTCAATTCTTGATGAAGTAGTAGGTGCCTACATAGCCTGGGGTTGGGTGGAACGTCTCCAAAGAACCCAAGTTGAATGCTGCTATGCTAAAACTGATGAATGTAAAGTAGGTTCCTAATAAAGTGGGTGGGAGGGCACGTCTCCAAAGGGAACCTACTCTGAATGATGCTCCACATATAAAAACTAATTTAAACTGGGCATAAATGGGTCAATATAACTTAGAACCATTATTATATAATGTTTTTGGAAACAAAAATGACCATTCTACATATTCCCATGTGATTGAAATTCCTATCTAGACATTCTGGAAACATATATTCATGCTACAACTGCCCTGCCATCACAAAAGTTCTAAAAAAATAGTTGATTTTAAATCAGTGATATATCCCTCATCCGAAATTTGAATCGACCAATTTTTTTTTGAATTGGGTGATTTTTACAGAGGATATCAGATATGCAATCATTTTTTTGAAATTACGCACAAAAATTACAAAAATTATAGGAGAGCCACCATCAATGAATTTTCGTCAATTTTTTTTTGAAACACAACTGATTTTAAATCACGATATCTCCCTCATCTAGACTCCAATTCAGTTGGTTTGTTTTTTGAGTTTGGGTATTTTTTTCACAAGGAATCTAGATATGTTATTTGTTTTTGTAAATTTTAACCAAAATTTTCATATCTGATCTGGAAATTCACTGCCCAAAAAAATCACAATATCTCCCCCATCTAGACTCCAATTCAGTTGGTTTGTTTTTTGAATTTGGGTATTTTTTTCACAAGAAATCTAGATATGTTATTTGTTTTTGTAAATTTTAAACCAAAATTTTTAAATCTGTTCTAGAAATTCATTGCCCAAAAAATTCCAGGAAAGAAAATGAAAAATAATTCTTCCTGCTTTGCCCGAGAAAGTGATTTGTGGAGATCATATCACATGTATGAAGTTTTTTGAATATTGCTTCAAAAATTTGAACCACAAATATGCATCAAACCCTCATTCACATGGAGTCTTAACTTGAATATGATACCACTAATCTGTATCTTAGAGGGAGGGCCCCAAGGTGCAAAAATATTGAAATGGATCTTGAGGGGGGAAGGTCCCCAAGATCTGAAAAATTGAAATGCTAGAAAAAAAGGAGGGAACACATAGTAAATAAAACCACAAAGATTTTTTTTATTAAAACAAAAAATAACTATAAAATCTACATTGTGGTGGACAATTTGTCCTTTTACAAAATGCGACTTGTTACTTATAGCATTTTTTTTGTTACAATAACAGTTTAATTCCATGGGTGGGTAAATATCATGGGTGAATGAATACCATGTTTGGATCTCATTTGCAATACCATGAGTAAATACCATGTGTGGATGCCACTTAGAATACCATGGGTAAATTCCATGTGTGGATAAATACCTTAGGTGGATGAATACCATGGGTAGATGCCACTTACAATACCATGGGTATATTCCATGAGTGGATAAATATCATGGATTGATGAACACCATGGGTGGATGCCAATTTCCATTTGGATTATGAAGCCACTTACAATATTATGGGTAAATTCCATTGGCGGATAAATACAATGGGTAAATGAATACAATGGGTGGATGCCACTTCCCATTCAGATCAATGGTTGGCAATGATTAATGATGGCTCACCATGGCTAAGAATGTCGAAAAGGATTGACCATGGTTGTCCAGTGGTTGATGATGATTGACTTAAAGTGACCATGGTAAGCCATTAGTAACAAGGATCAGTTGAGAACAACCAATTATAGTTAACTAATGGTTCACCATTAATCATTGTATTAGCCATATTAACCATTATTGAGTTTGCTGAAAAAATAAAAAGTGTTGTATTTAATAACATTATTACATAAATAATTCTTATGTTAGTTATTATGAATGTATTAGTGACGTTATTAACACTATTGTTAATAATATTAATTTTGATATTTTATTATCAATATTATTAGTATTATGTTTTTAATATTATAAATAATAATACTATCATTAATGTTATAATGTAAATATTATCAAGTTATTTATCATTATTTATATTGAAAATATATTTGTTATTAATTAAGCTATATTAATGCTAATATTTTTACTTAAATATTATTAATAATTAAATCTAATGTTTTTAATATTAAAATGTTGTTGGCAAAATTATATTATTCTAATTCCAACATTTAATTATCAATCTGGGCTCATAAGCTACGAGGCACAAGTGAAGATAATATATGATCAAAGAACCCAGTCTAAACTAACATCATGAAGTACAAATTGTAGTACAAAATATATTTTCCTAAATCAGTCGATTTCTTAGTATGGAATCAAGTACGAGATCTCTATTCGTAGTTCGAAATCAATTTACTGATAAAACATGCTCAAGCAAAGGAATCATTGTTAAGAATATTAGATTTCTAATCAAATGATGAACATGAATGAATCTAATTAAATATTACTACGTAATTGGGGAAAATAATGAATGATCTATTCGAATGACTATTCAAGAAAATCTTCACACATGAAAAATAACCACAGTGCAAGTGACACGCAATTCACTAAGTATTAACACGCGTTCTATGATAAGAATAACCCTTCTTTTGTAATCGATTCATGATATTCAAAAAGAGCATAAGCTACGGGATTCTCATGCCACGAATAAATAATTTCACAAATAATGAAACACTTCCATTCAAAGACGCAAGATTCAATTTAAATATTAGAATTTATTCCTCTGATACTCAATTTAAACCAAAAATTTCCTTTCCAGCATTCGCCAAAATTGAAAGAGTAATCATAGATTTAATAGAACAAATTATTCTCATAACAAGATTCTATAGGCATCTGAAGACTCAAATAACATTACACTCATTCTCCTGACTCATATAACGTTTAAAGAAATATTAAGCACATAAGTAAGTGCGGAAATTATCAAAGTTACCAATGAAAGTAAATAAGAATTTAAGTGTAGTTTGATCTAATGAATTGAAACACACTTCCTACACACTAAAATTATAACATGACTATATCAAGGTTTGTGGTGGGCCATTGCCACAATCTAGAAAAGCCTAATCTAATTCAACACTTGCATATTATAGAGACATAAAACTCAAATAAGAGTGAAAGATGGGATAGTAATTATACTAAAAACTTTAGTAGAACATCAGTTTAAGAGTTCAGTATTAACAAATCAAAATCAAATGTCATGCCACAATCACTAGCTTAGCCTATGCATATTTCTTTGCATCCATATGTGTGTGTGTGTGTATGCATAAATTTACATACAAATGATTGAGCCTTTTAAAGAATTCATGCCGACTAAAATAGTCACAACCGATTGATTAAGTAGAGTAAAAATATATGGAATTTAAACTAAGTTAAACCATGTGAAATCTTCAAGGTTATTTCACCCATATTGTAACCAAATTGTCCCAATTGTGGCACTATCCTTGAACAAAAGAACTAATTCCATGTTTGAGAACAAGAAGGAATATTCTGGGATGCCGATGGTTGATGGGTTTCTTAATGTTGAGTAGAGTACTAATTTAACCCACATCCTCCACATGGTTGGTGATAAAATGTTTAAAACTGCCAAACCTAGAACTTTGGTACTTAACTCGAATTATGTAAAACCCAGAATTTTGGTATTTAACTCAAATTATGTAAAACCCATAATTCTAGTACTTAATTATGTATTGTAATATTCCTCCGACCATAAGTTCCTCGTGGTAATAAGTTTTGACAAAAAATTTCTAGGTTACCTGAATGAGGATATTCTGAACAAAACCCATGTCTTGGAGTCCCGATATTCTTCATTTTATCACAAATTTAGATTTTCACCTACATGATTTTTGTATTCTATACTGCATTCTATACTTAGTCCTGTAGCATCTTGCCTTACCTATGATAAATGGACTTGAAAAACCCATCATTATAAAATCATAGAAAATTCATCTCTAATCATTGAAAAGTTAAGGAAAGAAATGATAATAAAACATGAAGTGTAAGATATGAATTGGCAGCAAGTTGTGAAATTATGGTGTCAAATGAGTCAAAAATATAGGAATTTAGGTTATGAATAGTGATATTGTAAGATGTAAAAATGGGAATATTCGAGGCCCAACATCCCCCCATGCCTATGGATTTTCATGTCCTCATGTTGGGAAAGGTGTACCCCAAGGACAATTTTCAAGTTAAAAGCCCATGTTTTGGGTCAAATTTTGTAATAAAGTTGTAAAGACTCCGCATTTTGTGGTCACGGAGCGTGAAGCTGTCATGAGTCATAAAGGGTTATACACCCTTATTTTTTAAAGTAAAGTCGGCTGTAAAAGATCTACCCATGGTCTGGGGACCATGGGAGTGCATAAAAAGATCTAAGTAAGTAAACTCTATGTAGTTCAGATGAGTCATAGGTGGTAAAATAAGTCTTAAACAATAAGGAAAAAAGTCTAAGTTTTGGGTCTTAGTGCAGGTAGAGGCTTTACAGTTGAGTGAGCAGACGCCTGGGGTGGAAGTCTGCAACTGAGTGCACGGACCGCTGCAATTGTGTGTGCAGGGCGGATACAGTCTGTAATCATCTGAAGATATCAATAAAGAGAAGTATTCTACAAATTCTGTGTCTTTTTTCTTGTTAATGCATCTTGTCATATTGTGCATGAATTTCATTTATAATGCTAATGTGATGTGCGAATGTATGTAATTATGTTGGTTAAGCAAATGAAAATAAGAATATCTATTTCCACGGTGCTAACTGTGATTGTTCAGTAAGATAATTAACCACTTAAGGATAACTTGGAAACCTATTCTATACGCTACTTTAACAGCGCAAAAGATCCTAAACTATAGGTTAGGGTTGTGCAAAGGCCAATTGTACCCCTTCGTGGAGGTATTGAAGGGTGGAATAAAGGGCTAGGCAGATAGAGCCCTAGAACTCAACGACCTGCACAAAAGCAAGAATGGAAGGATAAATCGACTTCACAACCATGTGAGGCTGTGGAAACTTGGTTCTAGCATCCCCCCATACTAGTTCGGGTGAGACTTCGGTCCGTGCTCCACGAGCTAATGCCGAAAGGGCCAGTAGTGTAGGGATTTGTTTGGCTAACTAACACTGAACTTAGTTCAAGCCCCACCAAGCCAACAAGTGTTTACATTGCCGGGAACATAATTTTCATAAGAGATGTGTGATGTTGTATCATTGGAATCCAACTAACAAAGAGATCAGAGACTGGTTGGATAGGAATATACACGAATTAACGGCGTAGGAGAACATAAATCTACAACTGACAAAGGAATAATGGCTAGACAGGCAACTATATACAGAAATACACCAGATATTTTCCTGTTCCTTTCCAGTTAAGCTATATGAGTGGATCGTGAAGCTAGGAGATAGCCAAGGAAGGTGGATACTTCACAATCTTATTATTTGGACCCCGAAGTTAGTACAGAGATTGGAAGCCTCTGAGGATAAAATCACCCACATTTTCAATCATTGGCTCAGTCACATCACAGGAGGATTTGTGATTGAAATTGCGGTCGATACCTCAGTCAGCTACAACGAGGCAGAGGGCCGCTTTTTCACAGGTCTGCAAGATAAGTTATTAAAGTCTTTGAATACCTTGACTAAAATGTTATTGTGCAAAAGTGGGTTATGCAGCTACCTTCATGTTCAGAGCTATGTGAAGCGAAAAGACTTACAGGAATGAAGGAAGAAAGGGTCCTGACTATAGTCCATTGGTTTCACCTCCATTTGGTGATGAAGAGGGAGTAGTGCAGGATTCTCCTCAATGTGCTATTCAGTTAATAAGGCAAGGTTTCCCACGACTCTTAACTCCACCCACACCACATCCAACTTCACCACCATCACCTACGACTTCACCCGTACCACCTCCACCTCCACCGTAGTACAACATGGGAAATTCAATGAAGCTAACTTTGTTTAATGGATTGGGAAATGAGGACCCATACTAGTTTTGGTTTGTTGTGAAAGCTGTATAGGAAGCTCAGGGTGTTATAGATGATCACATGAAGAAGGCAACACTGGTTAGTTCTTTGTAGGATAGTATGCTAACCTGGTACATTGAGTATTGTAATTATAACCCAAACGTTGGGGTGGCAGACATCTAGATGGAGCTAAATAAAGAGTTCAGTAGGTGTCAATCCAAGGTACAGTCGATTGTGGGGTTCAATAAAATCATGATGAAACCAGGTGAGACACCTTGGGAATTAGATTAGAGATTGAAGTGCAAAATCCATGAAGCTAATATGAACTTAACAGATGGACATCACCGCAAGTGGTTCATGGCTTCGCTCCTGCCACACCTAAGGGTTGAGCTGTCCCAAAAGATGATAACGACTTAGTCAGAGGACTTGGAGATTGTGATGAGACTGCATGAAACACCAATGCAAGATCTGAATCTAGGGGTTCAACAGATCCATGGGCAATTGCAAAATATTTGCATTGAAATGCAAAGCTTGAAGCAAGACAGAACAATTTGCCTAGAAGTGCACAAAGAGGTATGGTGCCTGAAATTCAAGGGTCAAGGCCATGACAAAGACCATTACCCATCTTTACGAACTACATTGCAGGAGGAGGACTGATTCCATTGAGGCTGGAGGCCCAAGCAGGACCAAGCGTGGGGCCTGCATTGTGGTGCACTATATGTCAAGTAGTAGGAAAACATACGACAAATAATTGTCATTTGCTACAGAAGTTTATACAAACACAACAACAACTATTTTGCAACTTCTATAGGTTAGTAGGGCATGATAAGTGCAACTGCAGGAGCTATGAATTGACTATGGATAGAACACCTGCCTATAGGGTTCAGGTAGAAGCACGACCCCCTGACCAGAACATGGGGATGGCACAAACAGGCTTTCAGGGGTGCAGACATGCTCAAGGTGGAGGAGGACCTGGTAGAGGTCGAGGACAACTAATCTGCTACAATTGCAGAGGACCAAGACACTATGCCAGTGATTGCACTAACCCATTACGTCCATCATGCAAATATTGCACTCTATTTGATCATGAGACAAAGGATTGTCCTCTGATGATAGCAAGGATACGTGAAAAAGGGGCACTACCACCTCAGCTGACTCAGAACCTACAGATCATGAGGTTTGAGCCTCACGAAGAGGATCTGAATGTGAATATAGTACTCTGAAGTGGAATTGCAATAGGGGATGATAAGGGGAAATAACGCGAAGATAATGCATCGGTTCACAAAGCTCCAGCGAAGGAGGTAGAATTTGATTTGGAGTGCGCACATAGAACATTCATGGAAGCAAAGAAGAGCTTCATTGAGGCCTCCAGCTCAGGAAGCAAGGATAAACCTGGATAAGGGATGGACCCGTCTATGCTTACAACCTTCTTATAGACATTCATGAAGTTTCTATGCGATGGAAAGGTCTTGAAAGGATTACAAGGGATTATAAATAGATGCACCAAAAACACTCCAGGTGATTCGCTCATGGTATGAAAGATTGGAAGGCATAAAACAAAGACATGATGAGAGATGAGGCTGATCATGAAAATAGGAGATTATGAAATGGATCAGGTTATTTTGGATCTGGGGTCCAACGTGAATGTACTACCGAAGAAGACTTGGGAATGAATGGGAAGACCTGCATTGCAGTGGTATTTGATTCAGTTAAGGATGGAAAATCAACAAAATATTATCCCCATGGGGCGGCTGCAAGGGGAGATTGTAGATATTGAAGGTGTGAGCCCACTGGCTGACTTTGAAGTAATAGAAATTGTTGATCATAGTAAACCCTACCCTGTGCTCCTTGGCATTGATTGGGCTACTAATATGAATGGGGTAATCAACCTAAAGAAGAAAAAGAGGATATTTGAGAAGAAATCACTCTATGTAATAGTGCCCCTAGATCCTGCTAAAGGATTGCGCTATACTGAACCAGTCCATGATTATGAGAGTGATGATGATTTGGATTATATCTATAAGATAACAGTGCAAGACAAAGAATGGGTGAATCCAACAGTGGATGGATGAATTACATGGGATCGTGAGAATTCCTGCACCTCAGACTCTGATGAAGAATTAGAGTGCTGGTAGAATCGGTTACATGAAGTAACCAAACTGAGCTATAACATGATGACCCAGTCACTGTGTTGTGTGTCCTCAGAGGTAAGAGATCTGCCCACTTATGATAGCCTAAATGATGTAGATATATTTTTGGATGCATTTGAGAGGGATGTACAAAAGAAGCAGCGCTTCACAGCTTTAGACTAGGCACTACGTGCTACGCCCACAAGGTGGTGGGGTATGCTCAAGGGTAGCTTTGATGATTGGTGCAACTATAGGAGGAGGATGAGAACACGCTTTGGGAAGTCAGAGGTATGAATGGCAGACAAATATGATGGGTAGGATAATCCATGCATGCACCTGGCCAAATGGGCTCAGACTTATGGAGAGAAGCCCCAACCTTAATGGGTGCACTTGTTTTGTCACACTCTGGATGTCATCCTGAAGAACTGGTACTTAGAAATAGAGCTTCTCCATGGTATAGGTGAATGGGATATTCTGCACAAAGGATTCACAATGACATTCAATTTTGAAGACGGGTTTGCTTATATTGATGAAATTCCACAAGAAGTGAAAATAGTGATCTTTAGGATACTGCAGGATCCTCCGGACCTAATTCAACTTGATTGGACCACTCACCTGAGTAACATGCTGGAATGCTATAATGTAACTGCTTAAGAAGAAGATGAGGATCCGCAAAAGATTAACATCCCTGAGACAGAATGTCACCACGAGGTTGAAGGACCGCAAATTGAGAATCCTCATATAACCACTCCAATGAAAATGAAACAAGTGAATATTGGTAGAGAGGTGAAGCCCAAATTCATGAAGATTGGAGATTACTGGGATGATGCAATGGTTAAACTCACTGAATTTCTCCGCAAATACCAGAATTTGTTCCCTACCAAGTTTACGGATCTAAAATGGATAATCAGGGACCTAGGTGTTATGAAGATCATGGTGAAGCCTAATGTGAAGCCAGTTAAGCAAATACCTTACCATCTCAATCCAAAGTATAAGGAGAAGGTCTGCTTAGAGCTAGATAAAACGCTTGCAGCATGCATCATTGAGCCTGTGGAAGAATATGATTGGGTAATCCCAATGGTGGTACAGGAGAAGAAGTAGAATGATGAAATAAGGATATGCGTAGACCTCAGGAAGTTGAATGACACTTGTGTACATGATCCTTTCCCGACTCCATTCACTAATGAAGTGTTGGACAATGTAGGTGGCCAGGAAGATTATTCTTTCACTGATGGGTTCTCTGGATACCATCATATCAAAATCGTGCCAAAGGATAGGAGCAAGACAACCTTCATGACTGAGTGGGGGTGTTTTCAGTACACTATAATTCCTTTCAAATTGAACAATACACCTGCAATTATTTCGTGCGTAGTCATTGCGGTATTCAAGGAATTTAGTCACAAGTTCCTGGAGGTATATTTTGATGACTGGACTATTTTTGGGCTGGTGAAACGCCATGTAGCAAGTTTGCGCCTAATGCTGGATACCTGTTGAAGATACAAGATCGTACTCAATATGAAGAAATGCCTATTTTGTCTTCCTTTTGGGATCCTACTAGGTCATGTGGTTTGTACAGAAGGAATGATGATAGTTCTCGCAAAGATCACATTGATACTTAACATAGAAGCACCAAGGAGTGTGAAATAGTTGCGTGCTACCCTAGGGCATACTGGATATTAAAGAAAGTTTATCAAGGGCTATGGTCACCACACCTATGGAGAAGTTGTTGAAAAAGGATGTCACATTTTTCTAGAATGAGGACTATAAGAAGAGCTTAGATGTATAGAAGGAAATGATGGTCATTGCAGCAATTTTAGTCTACCTAGATTGGAAGAAGGAGTTTCATGTACATGTCGACGCCTCATGTATAACATTGGGAACAATACTGACACAGGTTGGTGGAGGAGACTTGGACCATCCTATAGCATTTGCAGGCAGAAGGTTATCCAAGGTGGAGAATAGCTATTCCACCACCAAGTGCGAAGGGTTAGCCATGGTATATGTGCTCTAGAAGTTTATACACTACTTGCTGGGTGGCCATTTTGAGATGTATATAGATCATTCCACATTGAAGTACCTGGTCAATAATCCTATGTTGGGGGGGAGAATCTCTAGATGGTTTTTATTGTTCCAGGAGTATGATTTTGAAGTTATTGTGAACCCTGGATGACTGAACATGGGACCAAACCATCTATTGCATACCGAAACAAGGGAAGAGCCAACTAATTTGGAAGAACAATTGCCTAACGCGCATGTTACTGGGAATAGTGTCAACTCGGATGCTGTTATTCCCACTAAGATGGGTGGCTATCTCAGAAACAAACAAGTAAAGTCTACTTTTGTTTTCTTTTATGGAAATAGACAAGAGGAGAACCAAGAATACCAACCTTAGTCTTGTGCTTGATTTCCTCTCCTTCTTGATAGAGTTTCGCTGCTTCTTCCTTGTTTGCCCAACTTCAAAAAGAACCTGTCGAATCACAGCAATATACTACTATCGAAGAAACAAAGATCTATATTCATAAATAACACAGGAAAAGATGTGCGTTAACCATACAAATGCATATATAAACAAGTACACAAGAATATGGAAGAGAACAAGAATAGCTTTATTAAGATGAAAAGTAGCAAGAGGATTACAACCATATGTTCTGACCCAGCATCATCCTCCAACTAGGAAGCCCCTCTTCAGCTCAAGCAAAGCTTAGACCACCCAACACTATGAATGTACACCAGAAAACCAACAACACTTCTCTATAAGATACAAAATTCTAGCCTCTGGATCTCTGTAATGAGGGATCCATATATAGATGATTACAGAGAGGTGAGTCATCTTCTAGGATCTTGATTAGTGTCCTCTCTCTGATAGTTCCTGCTTCCACTTGGAGAATGATGATCTCTTACTCATCCCTGGTTGAAAATAGAGAGGCAAGTATCAGAGGGGAAGCTTCTGAAAGATTCCATGATCTTCCACCTCGCACTTTTGTCCCTTCCATTTTTCCATTCCCTACCATCGCACCATATAGAGGAGCAATTCAGTATGCATCACACCTTGTAAACTAGGAAGGTGATATGCATCGCACCCTCTGCATTGAGCTTTCAGTATGGTCCAGTTTTGACCATTTATGAGCGGCTTTCAGCGGAGAACTTCTAGGAGATGATGTAATCAGCTGACCTTGTTCCCTTAGATAGTGAAGCAACACTTTTAGTGACTTAGGAGCCCTTAGCTTATGGACATTTATGATTGGGGTTGAAGTGCCCAAAAATGTCTATAAGAGTTTCCCCCTAAAGCATGAGGTCGTTAATCTTTCTGATGTTGAGTGAAATGATTTACTATGAGGATCAGAAGTTTTTTCGAGCTGGGAGGCGACCTGTAATGAGATAAAATACAATACATAATTTTGACAACATTTTTTCATGATCTAGCTTAGGCGGGCATTCCCATGCTCAGCTTTATAAATTCATTTTCATGTGCATAGGACAAAGAACCATCTGTGTGACAGACTGATGATATGGACACATCATCCTTTGATTTGGATGATCATCTGTTCCGCAATGATGTACACTTGATGTTTTTATATTCCTGAATATATTGTAGCCCGGATGGATGAAACTAGATCCAAGGTCTTCAAAACGCGTTCAATCTTTACTCGGAGTACAAGTCAATCGATGTGAAAAATGTTCTAGAGTCGAACATGGAAAGACATCGCCTGATTACCAACCAATGATGTAAGTTGTTAACAGGCGTGAGAGGAATCACCAATAATGAAAATGACCCTGAAGGTACTACAATACAATTCACATGGTGTGAAAAATGACTTGGCATCGAAAACCACGTAAAATCTCTCGGTCGAAGGCCATTGATGTAAACATGTCACCAAAAGTGAGAAACTCGCCATTGAGGCATGCAAGCTTCAAAGTATTGAAAGGGTTGTTCCTAAGTCAATTTCTTGGATAATGAGCTGATGTCAACAAGAAGCGACCCATCACAGGAGGGCCTTAATGAATCCCACATCAACGACATAGAATGAAGCAAATGATTTTGGAGGTGAAAACAATCTGACAATACAGGGTTCAGGGTGGCAGTCATGAAGAAATGGAGCATGAATGTATTGCAGTGGGCGAGACACAGGCGAATTGTCTGAATGACTTCTCTTGAAGATATTGGCGACATTGACGATGGATTGGTAGAGTTAACCCCAAAGATGGATGGTGTGATGGACCAATGGTGATGACCAGTGAATGGAACAACCCAACCCGGCATGGATGCCGAAGGAAAGTGTCATGCCGAAGGAAAGTGTCATGTTCAAGAGCGACTTGCTACCAATAAAGTTTCTTCAAGTTGTCTTCCCAATTTTCCTCAGTCATTGCTGACCAGTACCTCTTTCTTTTTGTCAAGCTTGAGGAGGATAACATATGCTTGTTCTATAATCTGTCCTTCAGGCAAACCTGTTACTATATTTTAGCGAGCCTAGCAACAGTGAAACTTGTTCTCATCCATTTGGATGAGTTTGTCGCTATTCGGTTTTAATGAGTTTAACAACAAAGATAACTCAGTCTCTTTCAATTTTAGAGAGTCTGAAAGAAATGAAAAGGATACTCCAACGATTCTTTTTCGTCATATAATCCCTTAAGTCCGAAAAAGTGTAAAATCATACAAAAGGGATGAATTTTCGATAGTTTTAACGAGCCGAACAAGACAAGCGCTCGTTCTTTTTGTGTAATAATCCCTCAGGTTCAAAAAGATTAAAATCTAGAGGAGGGATAGCACTTTCGATGACTTTAACGAGCCAGAGAGGCCAATCGCTCAACAATCTTTTCATATCTTACGAGTCAGGTAAAAAGAGCTTAAAGAACCTGTTTTCGAGGAACGAGTGATGGTTTTGGGTAGCAGCTGATTCCAGGTAAGATTTGGAATTTTCCAATCATGGCAGTGTCACAAGGATGGCTAACAGAATCAATCTTTGCATATGTTCCTCGAAGGGGTAAACAATCATATGGGGCTGAATGATCGGCTAAAACAGAGTAGAGGTGATGGCGAGAACACGACCAAGGCTCAAAAGCTGGCGATAAGGCATTCATAATGGTTTTTTACCGGTTCATTTTTTAATGAGCTTAAACACTGGGGGAAACATTTTCTCATGAGTTATGTTTATTTTTTAATGAGCTTGAACTATGCACTAAAACTGCTCGTGGAGGGTTTATTTTTCAACGAGCTTGAACCCTGTGGTAACATTGCTCGCCAGTCGTATGATAAGAATGTCTCATTCAAGATGCTATTTTGAAGGGGCTTACATATTCAAAGCTTTGCCCTAGATCCTCTTGCACGTAAGCTAGGAACAACGAACTATGCCCCTCTAATCAACTACTAAGATCACTACTAAGGCTAGGTAGGAAAATTTTACCTTTACTTTGCCGGTGCCCAGGTGACCCCTGCAAAGAGGAATGGTTTTGGCCACTCACCCGACCTAAGTGGTTGAAGTCAGCGGATCATAGAGCTAACATTAGCTGGTTGTTCCTCGCTTGCTTACAAGAGGTTTGCATGCCCCTAGGTATAGCGAGAAATTTCCAGGTTACCATGAAAGTTCCATCTGCGTAGCAGACAAAATGCTTCCTTGGCGATGTCTACCGAAACAGACAAAGGTGAGTGGCATAGACGCATTCCACTCACATAACTTTAATGAACATATATTATTCCAGCCTGATCCCATTTTGCTGTAAGGACGGATTCGTCAGACTAGTCATATATCCCTCGCGGAAATCCACTCTATACCCAAGGTTTTCCTGTCAAAACAGACCAGGGTGCATGCACCCTAGGTTTCAGTCACATCCTCCTGAATCACTTGCGCTCATCAGGTGGACGGACTGGAGATTGATGAGACATTATTTGTGTGAAAAGACCATTTAGGGATGGCATTTGACTATTTGCGATGTGTGAACCGGGGAATGACATTTGGTCTATGAGCTTGACCATTCTACCTTCGTGCGGAAAACACATTACTCTAAAGAGTGAGGAGATGATGGCTCCCATGCAATAAATATAGTCGCATCTAAGGAGTAGATTATAATCCAAGGGTCCTTGAGCTACCATTACGTTCGTGTGAATGGTTTTCCTTCTCAAAGTAATGGTTACATTTGGAAGGATCCCTAAAGGTCGACTAGTTCCTTTGTCGAAGCCTGTCAGGATTCTCATTTCAGGCAAAAGCAATGGCAAACCAAGCGCTTTCCAAGCAGTTGAGGAAAGGATTCTCACAGAAGCCCCTTCATCAATGATGGTACCAACCATAACCATTCTGTAAGCTTGTACAACGATTCTGAAGGGTACACTAGCTGGTAAACGAGGTCTGCCTAGTAGATTCATGTTGAAGGAAACGATTAGGTTGCTTGGTGGTGGGACCGAATTGACGGTCGGATATGACTCTAATGAATTTCCTTCCTGCGATAAACGAACGGGAGGGCTGCCCATAAGTTCATCAGAGTTTGTGTTGATGAAAAGAATTTGAATGGTGTCGTTCTCTTTCTCTTCAGTGACGGTATCATTCGAAGATGAGCACTCTAAAGGCAAGACCGAGTCAACTGCAATCTCGACCTTTTGACTTTTGTCTGGTATGGATTCAGAGGGTTCGTTGTTAATGATAGATGTTTCAGTCAACCACAATGACGGGCAAGCCAGATTTTCAACCGGTGGAGGACTTGGCAAGAGTTTTTTATATCCAGGAGGAAGTCGTAGTGGTGAAACCGGATGATCATCCAAAAATCTTTTAGCCTTGTCAAGGAAGGGACAACAGTGGACAGCATAATTGCCTTCACACAACTTACAAGGAAATCTGGGATTCCTTTTCTGTCCATGTGCTTCACTTTCACTGGTTGATGGTGTGCATTCAACACGATCGTCAGAGGTTGATGACACCGGATTGTGCAAATGAGGAGACCAGTCCCTTATGATCCGAGGGATGCAGGGACAATCTCGGTGATAGTGGTCTCCATTACAAATGACACAAGGAGATTTAGGTTTCGATAGTGCGGTGTGAGGATTTTCGCTAGATGATTCTTGGTTGCCCTCTTTCGATTTTGGTTCCTTTTTCTTCTTTTCCTTTTTCTCTTTCTGCTTCTTCTTCTTCTCCGTTACTTGATTTTTAGCTTTATCGGCTTTATTAAGCGAAGAGGAAGGAGGAGAGGGAGAATCAGATGAAGTAGAAGGT
>APFE031437743.1:39382-51439 GCA_000404065.3 Pinus taeda
CATTTCATTAATGGAAAATACTGAAACATGCTTACAATCAGAAATGGAAATAAACTAGCTAGGGCGATGGTATCTTATCTCTGAGAAGAGATGTGATGGCTACATGCCTCTGAACTGTGTTACAATGAGGCTCGAAGGCCTATTTATTGTTTAGAAACAATTAAAAACCCTTAACATTCGAAAACCTAACTCTAGGAGATGAAACGCCAAACTGTGGGCCCCGTTTGGGGGTAAGTTGGTACATCAACTTCCCGGGATCGTAACTTTAGCATATGATCTCCGTTTGACGCGTACGATAGCTCATTAGAAAGATCTATTCGAGCACTATCATTGTTGGAACATGCAACATCGGTCTATTGCATGGACCCATGTTGCACCCAGATTCCCCAAAAAACGTTGTTTAGGGCCTCAAAACAGTTCCGAAAGTTCAGGACCCGAAAAACTACTAAAAATAGTAAGTTGTGCTACAATTAAGGAAACTGAACATGCTGAGAAAGACAATGGTGGGGGTACAAGTGGACTTGGCAGGTGGCCACCAATATCCACCTGGATCACTAGTCGCCTTCAACTTTTATTGAGCCTGAAGTGACAAGTGCTTAGAGGACCTTTTCCTTTAAGGAGTCTGAAAAGGAGAAAATGGAATTCTCTGGAGATCTAGGCAGAGAGGATTACCAAACCAATCATAAAACTGCAGAATGCTTTTTACGGTATGGCAGTCAATCTTCCCGAATGCTGTGTTCAGTGCATTGCGATCGATAGGGCAGCAGACATGGCTTCCTAAGGATAAAAGATGCAGCCTATTGTGGTCTCCCAATATATAGTCGACGGTACATGGGAGCATAAGTACGTACTGGCACTTGCCATCTCAGAGTGGAGGAATCACCCAACCAACATTGAAAACAATAGTTACCAGGTTTTATGACGCCGGAATATGTCTCTAGCCTAGACCTCTAGATGTTGTGCGTTAAGTGCCAAAGCATTGTTAGATTCATTGAATTTATTTTAAGTTGACCTTGCTTAACAATTTCTCTTTCAGGTTCACCGCGTGATGTGTATATAATTCCTGAAATGCAGTCTAAGATGATAAACAAACATTTAATCTTCTTTCGGCAAAGAAAGTCCTAGCTAATAAGGAAAGAAAGTTGAGAAGCTTTATGCAAAGAGCACAAAGCACACGCTAAATGCACAGTCCTAAATCAAACCAAGCTGTCGAAATGCAAATGCACATGCATGTATTTGTTTTCAGCCTTCTTAATGTATGAATGATGTTAAGAAAGCCATGTGCAAATCTGAATTACTTTTAAAGCTACAGTACTCAACGAAATTCTTTTTCAAAATTAAGTGAAAGCAAGAGAGACGCTTTGTGATTTTGAAATGAAAATTTCTTTTCGACACTTTAAAAACTACTAATTCAAATCCTATGCAATAGTAACTGTATAATCGACTATCAACAACAATGGGATTGTTTTCTAAAACTGAAAAAGACAGCTACGACACTTTCAGATCTAGAGACAACAGTTCGACTATGCTACTTTTTTGCAAAAGAGAACTGAAAATGATGCACAATACATAAAAAAAACACTTACAGTTCTTTGCACTAAGGAGGCGGAATAATGCAAGAAAAGGGGGTTTTCACATAAATACACTGACTACAAACAACAAAACTCCCGAATAGGACTGAAACTAGTGAGAAAAAACCACAATCTGAGGGTAAAGTTAACCCTCCCTAACCATCACACCTGTTACATAATGAAACCAGTATGCAGCACACCTACTGCACTCGAGAAGTGTGATGCATACAGACTGCCTTGAAGGTAGGGTACGATGGTACCTTTGCGAGTCTTTAAACAGGTTTTCACTCACAATTTGCAATTCAGTTTAGGTATTTAGGCCGAGTAAGTAATGTTCAGTGTATGTAAAACACAGGGGTGATCTAAAGAGGTTACTAGAGCCACCACTTAGGGAAATTAGATTGCTTGCAGATCTACTGTTTAATGCATAAACAAAACCCAGAGATAAACTGAAGTAGCATTGATCTACTTTGCATTTGCATAACAAATGCAGTTCGAAGGCTAGCTGGCTTGACTTCAGGCTCTGTTTCTAAGTTTATAAAAGAAACAAGGATAGATAGGCTAACAGACAATCTAGTTGTTCTCCAGCGGAGTCGCCATTTTGTTACCGGGAATAATGTCCACTCAGATGCTGCTATTCCCATTAAGATGGGTGGCTATCTTAGAAACAAACAAGTAAAGTCTACTTTTGTTTTCTTTTATGAAAATAGACAAGAGGAGAACCAAGAAGACCAACCTTAGTCTTGCGCTTGATTTCCTCTCCTTCTTGATAGAGCTTCGCTACTTCTTCTTCGTCTGCCCAGCTTCAAAAAGAAACTTTCGAATCACAGCAATATACTACTATCAAAGAAACAAAGATCTATATTCATAAATAACACAGGACTAGATGTGCGTTAACCATATAAATGCATATATAAACAAGTACACAAGAATATGGAAGAGAACAAGAATAACTTTATTAAGATGAAAAGTAGCAAGAGGATTACAACCATATGTTTTGACCCAGCATCATCCTCCAGCTAGGAAGCCCTTCTTCACCTCAAGCAAAGCTTAGATCACGCAACATTATGAATGTACACTAGAAAACCAACATCACTTCTCTATAAGATACAAAATTCCAGCCTCTGGATCTCTGTGATGAGGGATCCATATATAGATGATTACAGATAGGTGAGTCATCTTCTGGGGTCTTGATTAGTGTCCTCTCTCTAATAGTTCCTACTTCCACATAGAGAATGATGATCTCTTACTCATCCCTAGTTGAAAACAGAGAGGCAAGTGTCAGAGGGGAACCTTCTGGAAGATTCCATGATCTTCGACCTTGCATTTTTGTCCCTGCCATTTGTCCATTCCCGACCATCGCACCCTACAGAGGAGAAATTCAGTATGCATCGCACCTTGTACACTAGAAAGGTGATATGCATCGCACCCTCTGCATTGAGCTTTCAATATGGTCAAGTTTTGACCATTTATGAGCAGTTTTTAGTGGAGAACTTTTGGGAGATGATGTAATATCTGACCTTGTTCCTTGAGGCAGTGAAGCAACACTTTTAGGGACTTAGGAGCCCTCAGTTTATGGAAATTTATGACTGGGGTTGAAGTGCCCAAAAATGTCTATAACAACGCAACTATTTGAAGTGCACATCGTAGATGGCCATTTTGAAGATATCATACACTTCCTAACGACAAGAACTTCCCCTGAATGATACACAGTCCAATAAAAGAAGGAGTTAGTGGTGCGCGTGGTAGACTTCTCTATCATTGCTGGGCATCTATATAAAATGGGGTCCGATGAGATATTGCAATGGTATGTACCAGAGATTGAAAGCAGCAGTATCCTCACAGATGCTCATGGGGGTGTCGCGAAGTACATTATGCAGGGAGAGTGACCGCGGAGAAGATTCTATGGAGAGGATTATGGTGGCCAACACTCCATCAGGATTCAAAAGGTTACTGCAAAGCATGTGATGTGTGTCAAAGGACTGGTAGGCCATCACGGAGGGATGAGCTACCTCTAAATCCACATATGACATCACAACCCTTTGAGAAATGGGTGATAGATTTTGTGGACCCATTCAACCCCAAGGAAAGATAGGAGCAAGGTACATTATCATTGCGACAGAGTATTTCACTCGATGGGTAGAGGCACAACCTGTGAAGTATTGCATACTCATGACTACTGTGAAGTTGATCTTTGAGTATGTACTGACATGTATTGGGCATCCAAATAATTTTACGAGTGATTGCGATATGCACTTTCTGGATAAGACGATCAGTGTGCTGATGGAGGAATTTCAGGTATATCACTAGAATAGCACACCTTATCACCCATAGGTTAATGTGATGATGGAAGCATTCAATAAAGTGCTGGAGAATGCACTAACCAAGGTTTGCAATGCTCAGCAAAATGATTGTGACCTAGGCATACCCACAGTACTATGGACCTATCGGACGATATGCAAGAAGTTGACTGGAAAAACACCCTTTAGGCTTGTATATGGTGTTGAAGCAATGATGCCCATGGAATACATTGTGCCTAGTCTACACATAGCGGAACTAATGGGTATGATGGATCGCAAAGCCCTGGAAGAGAGGCTCGTGCAGCTGGCTGAGCTCAAGGAAGAAATATTTCTAGCTGGATCTCACCAACAAGTCCAAAAGTAGCACGAAAAAGCCTGGAATGATCGACACATTAAGATGCGCACCTTTAAGGTAAATGACCTGGTTTTGTTATATGATAGCAAGTTTGATAAATTTTTAGGGAAATATTGAATGCACTGGTTAGGGCCCTATGTCAACAAGGAGATTACTGATGGGGGAGCGGTTTAGTTGGTCAAATTGAATGGAGATCCCTTCCTAGGAAAGGTGAATGGTAGTCGCTTGAAGCCATACACCAGTGGTATGACCATGTGACTATATGAAGGTAGCACAGTCTTAGCACTCCAAGCAGCTAAAAGGAGGTGCGAGACTATAATCTACACTACCCAGGCTATGAAGCTGTGTGATTAGAGGATTGTGCGAAGCAAGGAAGTGTCACATGGTTCACGACAAGGTGAAGGGAGCTATGCTATCAAGGGAAAAATCATGCAGTTCAGCCGAAAAGTGATCATTAAAGTCATTGTTCATCATTTGATGGTAGAAATGTAGCCAAATGGAGCAGGAGACCGCCATTTAAGACATAATTTATGGATTAGATACTTGAAAATCTGTTGCCAATCTAGCATTAATGAACTGAATTTGGGGGGAAACAGTCAAATTTGAATTCAAAATTCCCTATAAATTACAAGTGACTATCCAACAAAAGCTACTTAACACTTCAAAAATTTAGTTGTCAAGTTCTCAAGCGCACATAAACTACGAGGACTTTGAACTTCTGATAGCCAGTTCAATATTTGAGACATTGCCAAAGGAGACATAGGATTTTTTGTAGAACATCATGTCAGTTCCCACAGAAGCTATAAACACTGAAGCAGAGGAGTCGGTGCCAAAAATTGAGATGGAGGCCGAAGAAGCTGCTCCCGAGGTTGCCAAAGTATTAGCCAAAGTCCCCATATCACCAACGACACTGAGATCAAGGCGAACCTGAACCAGGGAGAGAGCGAAGGATAAAAGGGGAAAGTTGCCTGCAATACTCATGCTCTCATTGCTAAGAAGAAACCCACTAAATCCTACTGCACTGGAGAAGGGAAAAGCCATCAATTTGGAGACAGAGGAGGATGAAATCGAAGACATCCTGATGGATGATGAGGATTTGAGAGTAGATGTGGAGGAAGTTGGAGCCCAGGGCGCTGACCCTATCACTCAGTTTCCTAAGTACATCCCTCTATGCAAGGGCAAGGTGAAGGTACTGAAAGATATTGACAAAAGAAAGGTCCCCTTGCAAACCCCTTTATTGCCGGATGAAATTGTTTTTGAAGGACCATGCTTGGGGCAGGTTCTTCTATTAAGGCTTGAAGACTCAGACTCAGCTGATCATGAGAAGTTCCCACAACTGGCAACCAACCAAATGGTGCATCACATCATTGATACATCTATTGGAATTACCACATTAGAGTTGGGGAAGTGGCTTAGAGGAGTAATCAAGGTTGGTTTGCTCAACCTGCTTTTGGTGTGACACTACAACAACACCCTGGTTACAGTATTAGTCATCAAGAAGCTCCTATGCTTGGTGCACAATGGGTGGTTGTGGCTGGAGGAGACAATACGCATCACTAATAGGTTGATCCATATGATCATGCGATTTCATCACATAGGAGAAAACCCAACCATGATATTTCACAAAAAAGGTGGTGACTAGACCTTTGCAGAGACCATGAAGGAGAAGTTTAAGTTCGTGAAGAAGCCATGGGGATATGCCATATGTCTTTCGAGGTCTTGACAAGCTTGTAGGAGGACCCTAATGTACAATGGCTGGAGACAGAAGCACGAGAACTACAATATTGCTATGATGAGGTCAAAGGTGAAGCGTGAACCATCGCGCTGACACATAGATTGGTGAAGCTACAGGAGGCCAAGAAGCAAAAGGAAAGCACTGCACAAGGAAGCAGTTCTAAAGGCATAACTAAAGCCCTAGATGGATGAGGTGTACATGGTGACAACCTGTATTGAAGGAAATCTTGTGACTCTGTAAGAAAATTAGCAAAAGTTTCAGGCCGACAGTTCAAGAGTAGTGACTAAGAAAATGGTTGAAGACACAAAGCAGGTGGTCGCACAGTGCACTGCCGAGGTTGCAATCATTAGGGTCGAGTTGGGAGGTCTTCATACTAAGATATCCATGCCTACCGAATGACTCAAGAATGAATCATGATGTTTGTGTTTGGGACCTTTCGGGAATGGGATCCCTCGAGGATAGTTCTGGGGCTAAATGCCCATGTTTTGGGTCCAATTTTGTAATAAAGTTGTAAAGACTTCACATTTTTTGGTCACGGAGCATGAAGGTGTCATTAGTCATAAAGGGTTGTATGCCCTTATTTTGTAAAGTAAAGTTATCTATTAAATATCTACCCATGGTCGGTGGACCATGGGACTGTATAAAAGGAGCTAATTAAGTAAGCTCTAAGTAGTTCAGATGATTCATATGTGGTAAAAGAAGTCTTGAGAAATAAGGAGAAAAGTCTAAGTTTCAAGTCTTAGTGTAGGTAGAGGCTCTGTAGCTGAGTGTGCAGAGGCCTAGGGTGAAAGTCTGCAGTTGAGTGCATGAACTCCTACAGCTATGTATGCAAGGCGGATATAGTCTATAATCATCTGAAGATATCAATAAAGAGAAGTATTCTACAAATTCTGTGTTTTTGTTTCCTGTTAATGCATCTTGGGATATTGTGTATGAATTTCATTTATAATTCTTATGTGATACACAAATGTGTGTAATTACGTTTGTTAGGTGAACGCAAGTAAGAAAATATGTTTACATGGTGCTGATTGTGATTGTTTACTAAGATAATTAACCACTTAAGCATAAGTTGGAAACATCTTCTATACACTACCTTGGCAGTGTGGAAGTACCTAAACCATAGGTTAGGGCTGCGCGAAGGCCAATCGTACCCCTTCGCAGAGGTACTGAAGGGCAGAATAAAGGGCTAGGTAGAGAGAGCCCTAGAACTCAACGACCTATGTGAAAGTAGGAATAAAGGATAAACTAACATCACAACAATCTGAGGGTACGGAAATTTGGTTCCAGCATCCCCCCATATTGGTTTGGGTGAGATTCCAGTCTACGCTCCATGGGATGACACCGAAAGGGCTAGTAGTGAAGGGATTTGTTTGGCTAACTAATGCTAACCCTAGGTTAGGCCCCACCAAGTCAACACCTCATGCAAACAAATCCCTTGCTCATTGACAGATTCTTGACATTGTTTTGTAAATGTTGGTTCTTTGTTGGACAATATTGCTTCAATATTTGGAGGTGTTGGTTATTGTGGAGAAGCACTTATTGAATATTTGGAGGTGTTGGTTCTTGTGGAGAAAAGCTCTTCACATTTAACATATCATACCTAGAGCAATACAAATTGAGGACAAGAAAGAGATGGATGAGGAGGTGATGAAAGATTAAATGAGGTGGTGATGGAGATGGTAAGTGTGTGAATAAGTTGTTGCATACTCTGTCATCCAAAGGCCAATGCTTATAGGTGGATTCCTTTATCATTTTATAGAATTAATGACTTCATCCTCTAAATAGAATGCTTGTTATCATGGGAGGAGAAGACACTTTAGAAACTTCCTTTACTAATATACCATAATGATTTTCTTTTACATGGTCTTGGAATTAGAGTATAAGTCCTTTTATTATGGGCGATTAATGGAAGGAAAATTAAAGGACTTATGAAAGATAAAATGCATGGAATGAGAAGTGGCTAATCATTAAGTTTCATAAACCTTCCAATGAATTATAGAATATTAAGCCAATATTTACCTTAGATTTTACCTTTGTCTTTGATGTTCTCCGTGCTACAGGATGAAGTGGAGGAGAGAATGGTTGAAGCTAATCTAATTTTTGATATGTTCTGCTGAAGAAGTTTGAAGGATGAATTGAATGAAGGTCCTCTTCTCCCCCATGACTGAGGAGTTGTATGTCCCCGAAAAACTGAGGAAAGGTTATTGTTGTTTCAAATGAATGGCCATGCTTCTATATGAAAGCCTTTACTAAAATAAAATAATGTTGTAAATGAAATGGAAATGCTGACACAAAAATCCACATTGCTACAAACTTGTGTTGAGATCACAAAACCATATAGTCTTCAACCACTAAAAAAACACGTGTAGTATTTCATATGTGAAAAATGGCATCGATGTTAAAAATAAGAAAGAAATATTCAATTACTGACCATTAAGGAGGTTGTTAAACAATGCAAGATATCCACCTTTGATGTTAATGGGAATCAATGCACTAGGTACACTCTACTAGCCATGAATAGCTTTGTCAAAATCGAATGGACTACATAATTCATCCATCAAGAAATATTGATGTATTTTCTTAGTAAATGACAAGGATACATGCCATTATGTCATGTAGGCTCCGAGGTACATTATCTAACTATAACCTTGATCCCAGATAATGTGATGATGTTGATGGGAGAAGGCTTGTTGCTAAGTGGACCTTAAGGGATACCATATCAACCAGCTCGAGTATAAACATAATGACTTGAAAGATATATCATTTGAAGAAGTCATATAGATTTAAAAAAATTATTGGGAACTTTTCTCATCAGTTACCTATTTTTCAATAAAATCCCTTGTCTAGTTGCACCAAACAACCTGGTTTTCACAAAACGCCTTATTTTTCTCTTTACTATTTTAATCAATTTATTTATTACAATACTAACTTTCCTTTTCTACTAGAGAAAAGATGTCCTAATTCAAGTGGAAGAGTAATTTCAATGAAGCCATGTGTGGATCAGGTACAAATGTATATTCATGTCAATATTTAACATATAAACTTTAGAAGGTACTTGAGCATGAAAAATCAGTCATTTCGAAAGGTGTGATACAAAGAGTATTTAAAGATGAGAGTGGTAATTTGAATGGATTGTGATCTCGAACCACTACTCAATGTTATCCTCATGTTATTTGCCCATTTCTTCATTTGGACCACTCTGAAATTCCTCCTTGGTCACGTGAGGAAAACTTGGATAATTGGTCTCTCAAATGCGTACAAGGCTTGTTGATAGGCATGGTGAAAGCTCCTTGATCTCAGATTCAGTAGGATGCTCCCGATCGAATTTGGTAGATGATTTCTCGATCTCCTTGATTGATAGGAAAGGGAAATCAAGGGATACTTCCAAATCCTTTTATAGCTATGGAGAGATAGATAAATTCCTTAATGTGGTAATGATGAGCTCTCCTTGAGAGGCAAATATCGTAGCTACTGCTAGGATTTGAGAAAGTACTTCAAGGGACATTCTTCAATCTCCCTATCATTCTTGAATTTCTCCCACTGGTTTATCATCATTGTCTTGCAACATGGATCAGTACATGAGGGTTCTTACAACACCTTGAATTTTTTTTATCTTGAAAGACCTTGAAATTTTAATCTGAATGAATTAAAACTACTAATTGCAATAAAACCCACAAATAAAACTCACCAAACGTGAACACCTACCTTACTTGCACCTTGTTGTCACCAAATTATCCTTTCACATGAATTAGTTCATTCTTATTTTCATTAATCTAAAGGAAAAAAATACTCAAAAATGAAAAGAAAGAAAAAAGAGGTGATCCTAATGTTAATTCTATGCATATGGATAAGAAACTAGAAAAACAATTAGAGACAACCAGACTTTGAAGCGACCCCACCATAGTGGGCATGTGGCTCTTCACTCACGTCTTACCATATTTCTCCACCCTCTAGTTCCCCTACAACTAAGATCACATAGAAAGTTTTTGAAAGAAACTATGCTCTAATGCCTTTAACACCTCCCCAGGAATGATGCCAAAATGATTGGGGAAATTATATGTATTCTAATTTCAACATTTAATTATCAATTCAAGGCTCGTATGCTTCGAGTCACAAGTGTAGGATTAGAGAATCTAGCCTAAACTAACATCATGAAGTACGAAATATTAGTTCCAAAATCAGTGAACTGCTTAGTACGAAATCAAGCACGAGATCTCTGTTCCTAGTTCGAAATCAATCTACAGATAAACATGCTCAAGTAAAGGAATAAATGCTAAAGAAGCTCATATTTCTAATCAAATTATGAACATGAATGAATCTAATTAAAGCTTACTATGAAATTAGGTAAAATAATGAACGATCTATATGAATGACTATTCAAGCAAATCTTCACACAAGAAAAATAACCAAACTATAGGTGACATGTAACTCACTAAGTATTAATACACGGTCTATGCTTAGAATAACACTCTGTCTCTAATCAATTCATGATTTTCAAATAGAGCATAAGCTACAATATTCTCATGCCACTGATAAATATACTCACAAATAATGAAACAGTTCCATTCAAAGGCACAAGATTCAATTTAATAATAGAATTTATTCCTCGGACACTCATTCAATATTGAAAATTAACTTTCCAAAATTGAGGAAATTGGAAGAGTATCATAGATTTAATAGAATATATTATTCTCATAACAAGATTCTATAGTCATGAGAAGACTCTAAATAACATTACACTCATTCTCTTAACTTAGATCTACCGAAACGTTTAAAGGAATCTGAGTACAAAACTAAGTGCAGAGATTCTGAAAGTTACCAATGAAAGTAAATAAGAATTAAGTGTAGTTTGATCTAATAAATTGAAACACACTTCGTACACACTAAAATTATTATAGGACTTGATCAAGGTTCGTCGTGAGCCATTGCGACAACCTAGAAGAAGCCTAATCTAAGCGACAACACTAAAATAAGAGTAAAAGTCGAATAATAATTATATTAAAAACATCAGTTTAAGAGTTCAACCTTAACATGCCATAATCCAATCTCATGTCACAATCACCAGATTAGCCTATGCATACATCTCCACCTGCATATCTATGTGTGTGATCTATGTGTGTGTGTGTATAAATTTACATACAAATCATTGGGTCTTTTAAAGAATCCGGTCTGACTAAAATAGTTACAACCGATTGTCTAAGGAGAGAAAAAAATCTAGAATCTAAAATAAGTTAAGCCAAGTGAAATATTCAGCACTATTTCACCTATATTGTAACCAAAATGTCCCAATCGTGGCACTATCCTTGAACAAAAGAAATTAATTCCATGTATTAGAACAATGGCTATTTTGGGATGTTGATGGTTGATTGGTTGCCTGATGCTGAGTATAATATTGATTTAAGCTACATCCTCCACGTGGCTAGTTATAAAATGTTCAAAGATTTCAAACCCAAAATTCTAGTACTTAACTTGAATTATGTAAAACTCAGAATTCTGTTACTTAATTTGTACTGTAATATTCCCCTGACCATAACTTCTTCGTGGAATGAATTTTGATGAACGGTTTCTGGGTTACCTGAATGAGGGTACTTTGAACAAAACCTACATCTTGGAATCCAAATATTCTTCTTCATTTGATTAAAAATGTATATTTTCACCTACAAGATTTTTTTATTATGTACTACATTTTGTACTTAGTCCTGTAGCATCTTGCCTTGTGAAGAATTTCAGCAATGGATCCCTACGGAAAATGAATTTGGCAAAACCATCATTAGCAAATCATAGCAAATTCATCTATAATCACTGAAAATCTAAGAAAACTAATTACAATCAACCACAAAGTGTAAGATATGAATTGGTGGTAAGTTGCAAAATTATTGTATGAAATGAGTTAAAAATATAGGAATTTAGGTTATGAATAGTGATATTGTATAGTGGAAAAATAGGCATATTTGAGGCTCAACAAATGTATTTGTAATAATTAATACTTTATAATATATTAATGTATTTATAATATTTTTATTTATAGTTTATAATACATTAATATTAATATTTGTGTCAAAACTAATTCTTTAATGTTAAACTTATGTTTATAAA
>APFE031437746.1:0-38376 GCA_000404065.3 Pinus taeda
GTGAATGTCGAAAAAAATAGATACACTGTTAAACAAAAATAAATACACAATTTATTTATAATAGGCTAATTCATTATCTATCTTTTAATTATTTATATCATTTCTATATTAAATTATATAGAAATTGTAGGTTCTTGTGAAGTTAATGAGGCTCTAGGATCGAGGAGCGATTTAACCTCCTAGTTAGGGTTTCAGTTAGATCATGATGAGGTATGGCAACAACCTCTAGACTATGAGCATATTGATGAGCCTCATAAATGGATAATTATATGGGCTCATTTTACCTCCTAACGTAGTCAAATCAACCATTCCCTTAGCCTATTGCATGATTTTCTGATTATATTTATGTTTATAGAGTGAGTTGAGTTAGTTATGATGCCATGAGGTCTAATATGTGTTTAATGCAGATTATTGATGATTTTTGTGGTCAAAGACAAGGATCTAGTGGACAAATGGTAGCAATAACTCGAAGTGGACAAAGGAGAGGACATATAGGAGGGAATCCCCCTCATTTATTACTCCTCACTTCGAATTTCCCTTCATTCAGCTTGGAATACAAGCAGCCAAGTCATGCATTAGCAGGCAGTTGAGAAAAATGGAGGATAACTTATGTTTATCTCGAGTTTTGGGAGCCAAGCCTCCTTGATTTTGAGGAAGATGTTGGGACCTTCATTTGTATAAGTAGAGAGGCCTAGGGCCTCATTAAGGAGTTGGTAGAATTTTTGTTGAATTTTTGCTACAGTATTGTTTATGTAACTTTGCTCAACTTCGAGCTTATTATCTTGACAATTCATGTAACCTTGTTGTTGTTTTGAGAATAAAGATGGAATCCTTTTTGAGATAGCACTGAGTTACCTCAAAGGGCTGAAGCTCTTGGGTTAGTGCTCAATCCAAGTAGCCAAACTCCTCTTTTCTTGTATTTGTATGTTGCATTTCAGTTTGTAGATTAGGTTGCTGTTAGATATATTTCTTTTATGGTTAAGATAGGTTGTTTTTGATGATTCAATAGTTTGATTCCATTTGATATTTCCATAGCAGGTTAAGTAGTGATAAATAAAATATCCAAAAGGCTAGCAACAGTGCCTTGGCCTCTCTTCCTCTCTTTGGGACAATGATCTGAGGCAAAGACCCTCTTGCTGCCCCAAAAACAAAGATTTTCCTCCTTCATAGGACTTCTAGTGTTTGCAGCTTTCTAATTGGTTCATAGTTTAGATTTCTTTGCTTTAGAACTTATTCATCATGCTCATTTCCTTATTTGCAATATTCTTCTTTCATGCAATGGTTATCAACATTTTCTTCCATAGATCATAGTTTACTTTGATGCAAAAACTCTGTTTTTTAGATGCACTCATTTCCTTGCTTGCTTAATCTCATTGGTTGAATGTTAGTTGTTTATGCAGCAGATATCTTCTAGCAGTAATCCAACCTATCAACCACTCCATCCTCCATCTAATCCATGCCCTATAGGTTGCCCAAGTCTCCACTCGATTCTACCTTAGTTTCCTGCATTTTCCATAAACTTTCCTCTCTCTCCTTAAGCAAATCCCATCACCTTTCTCTCTCCTAATGATTCTTGGTAGACCCTAGGTGCCCTAACACTTCATTCCAACCTTCATATACCTTCTCCACCCACTCTCACACCTTCAAAATAGTGAAAATTGTTCTCAACCTCCTCTTGTAGGCCTCATGTAGAACATTGTTTTTCCTCCTGTATATTTCTTGTGTCCTCCTGTAGATTTTCCTATAGGTTTTCTTTTGAAGGCTGAATTTGGGAAAAGCCTCCAGAAGGCCACCTGAGACCTCCTAAGACCCATCCACACCATCCTACATCCTCGCAAGTCCCAAAACTTCCCTCCATCACCACCTATTCGCTGCCACATCTACAAACAAATAAATTACATACATAACAAATTCACATAAAAACACATAAAAATCCGAAAAGATGTTTTTTTGCTCATTTACTTTCAGAAATATCTTAGGTAGATGTTGTTTACTTCCTTGAGTATATAGTGGCATTCTTTTCATGGTTTTCATAGTGTTTCCTGCAAAAGTAGGATTAGTGGTTAACTAGGATTTACTTGGTTTGCATTACATTTTGGTCTTCCTTTCTGCAAGTAGAATAGCATCAGTAGAGTAATCTCTTTTTCCTTCCATCACATATAAATCTTATTCTAGAATCCATAGAAGTTGGCTTGAGCTCCTAGTGATCTTGCGTTGGTTGACCAAGTGACAACGTGTGGTAAGAACTAGTACTTGTGCATATAGCACCGTCACTTCCAAGTTTGTTACAAACTACCGGGTTGATAAGAGTAAAGTAGGCAGCCTAGGAGTTGCAACATTATTTTTGCAATACTGGTGCTCACCACTTTTTGGTGGCATTGCCGGGGATTGAAAGTGGTGAGCACCATTATTGCAGCAATAATGCTACAACTCCTGGGCTCCCTACTTTACTCTTATCGACCCAGTTGTTCGTAACAAACTTGGAAGCGACAATGCTGTATGCACAAGTACTAGTTCTTACTGCAGGTTGTCGCTTGGTCAACCGGCGTAATATCACTAGAAGCTCAAGCCAACTTCTATGGATTCCAGAAGAAGATTTATATGTGATGGAAGGAAAAAGAGATTACTCTACTAATTCTATTCTACTTGCAAAAAGGAAGACTGAAATGTAAAGCAAACCAAGGAAATCCTAGTTAACCACTAATCCTACTTTTGCATAAAACACTATGAAAACCATGAAAAGAATGCCATTATCTACTCAAAGAAGTCAAAAACATCTCCTAAGCTATTTCTAAAAGTAAATGAGCAAAAAAAAATCTTTTTGGATTTTATGTATTTTTATGTGAATTTGTTATGTATGTAATTTATTTGTTTTTGGATGTGGCAGCGAATAGGTGGTGATGGAGTGCAGTTTTGGGACTTGACAGGATATAATATGGTGTGGATGGGTCTTAGGAGGTCTCATATGGATTTCTAGAGGCTTTTCCCAAACTTGGCCTTCAAAAGAAATCCTATAGGAAAATCTACAAGAGGACACAGGAAATCTACAGGAGGAAAAGCAACATTCTATAGGAGGTCTACAGGAGGAGGCTGAGAGCAGCTTTCACTGTTTGGAAGGTGTGAGAGTGGGTGGAGAAGGTAGATGAAGGTTGAAATGAAGTGTTAGGGCACCTAGGTTCTACCAAGAATCATTAGGAGAGAGAAAAGTAATGGGATTTGCTCAAGGAGAGAGAGGAAAGTCTATGGAAAATGCAGGAAACTAAGGCAAAATTGAGGGGAGACTTGGGAAACCTGTAGGGCATGGATTAGATGGAGGATGGAGTGCCTGATAGGTTGGATTACTACTAGAAGATATCGGTTGCATAAACAACTGACAGTCAACCAATGAGATTAAGCAAGCAAGGAAATAATTGCATCTAAAAAACAAAGTTTTTGCATCAAAGTAAACTATGATCTATGGAAGAAATGATGATAACCATTGCATGAAAGAAAAGCATGAAATAATACTATTGAAAGTAAGGAAATAAGCATGATGAAGAACTTTTGAAGTAAAGCAAACTAAACTATGAACCAATTAGAAAGCCG
This sequence comes from Pinus taeda, assembly GCA_000404065.3. Classification (NCBI taxonomy): domain Eukaryota; kingdom Viridiplantae; phylum Streptophyta; class Pinopsida; order Pinales; family Pinaceae; genus Pinus; species Pinus taeda. The sequence continues at coordinate 3,586 of APFE031437746.1, forward strand.
CAAACACTAGAAGTCCTATGAAGTAGGAAAATCTGTGTTTTTGGGGCAGTAAGAGGGTCTTTGCTCAGATCATTGTCCCAAAGGGAGGAAGAGAGTCCAAGGAACTGTTGCTAGCCTTTTGGATCTTTTCTTTATCGCTACTTAACCTGCTATGGAAAACACAAATGGAAGCAAACTACTAAATCATCAAAAACAACATATTCTTAACCATAAAAGAAATATATCTAACATCAACCTAACCTACAAACTGAAATGAGGCATAGAAATACAAGAAAACAGGAGCTTGGATGCTTGGATTGGGCCCTAACCTAAGAGTTTTAGCCCTCTGAGGTAACTCAGTGCTAACTCAAAAAGGATTCCATCTTTATTCTCAAAACAACAACAAGGTTACATGAACTGTCAAGATAATATGCTCGAAGTTCAGTAGAGTTACATAAACAATATTGTAGCAAAAATTCAACAAAAAGTTGACCAACTCCCTAATGAATCCCTAGGCCTCTCTACTTATACAAATGAAGCTCCCAACAAATTCCTCAAAATCAGGGAGGCTTGGCTCTTAAAACACGAGATAAACATCAGTTATCCTCCACTTTACTCAGTTGCCTGCTAATGCATGACTTGGTTGCTTGTACTTCGAGTTGAATGAAGGGAAATTTGAATTGAGGAGTAATAAATGAGAGGGATTCCCTACTATAAGTTCTCTCCTTTGTCCACTTCGAGTTCTTTCTGCCATTTTTCCTCTGGATCCTTGACTTTGACCACAAAAATCATCAATAATCTGCATTAAACAGATATTAGACCTCATGGCATCATAACTAACTCAACTCACTCTATAAGCATAAATATAATCAGAAAATCATGCAATAGGTTAAGAGAATGGTTGATTTGACTAGCTTAGGAGGTAAAATCAACCCATATAATTACCCATTTATGAGGCTTATCATCACCCCCCTACTGAAAGCATTGCTCATCCTCTGAGCAACTTAGTCCATCTCCTCATATTTGATGGCCCTGGTGGCCTCCCTAGCATCCCATGCTTCTGATGTGGTCTCCTCCTCTTTGTCATAGAATCTTGCCTTTCTGTCTACCTCTTCCCACTGTTGTTGCTCTTCTTCTTCTTTTCTGCCTTCTAGCATTCCTAGCAGCAGTGGGGGACTGAATTTGAGGCCAATCCAATTGACCTACAACCTCTGCATGGAGCACTTCTACATTGGAAATCTCCTTAATGCCTCTTTCATCCTTATTGGGGAGTGATACTCCTTGATCTGCAGACTGTGTGGTAATGTGTTCCATCTCCTCATACAAGGGGTTATCCCTAAGTAACCTTTCCATATCCATAAAATGTGCAATGGCTTGCGCTTGATCACTGATATATCTAGGGGAAATCTGAGGATTATGTGTAAGAAGGTTATGTGTGCTGATTAGTGCCATGGGGTTTGATGGCTCATCTTTGATCATTAAGGGCTCATTCTGCTCCTTTATCATCAACTTTCTTATTTCTGCTGCCCTTAATTCTTCATGGTTCATCCATGAGGCCATGGCCATTAGTTGCAGGTCCCCTAGCCTAGCATTGGGATCCCACAAATTCATGTTTGTGAGGGCCATGTTATGTAGATAGAATTATACCATCTTTTTGTTATCTTCTAATGTGATTTGGTCACATAGGTCCATAAACTGCTTGTAATCTTGGAAAGGCATTGTGCTTCTTTGTGCCAAAGCCTTGATCTGAAATTGCATCCATTGGTCCTTGAGATACAGGCCATAGGATTTTGTTGGTGTCCTACATTGCAATGCCTCCATGGACCATCTGGCAATGCATGCCAGTTGGGTCTCTTTCTCTTGCAGTTGTCTTCTTAGCAATTCATTTTCAGTTTCCAAGTGACTCTTTGTGATTACTTCTCTGTGTCTGACAGCACTTAACTCTCTACCCATTTCTCTAAGTTTTTCCTCCATGTGGACAATATCCTCAACTCCTTTGGATTTGGCTATTTGCATCCACCAATGGGTCCTTATTCTTTCTTTATCCAACTCAAAGAATAGTGGAATTGCAATTTTTTGTGGAATGATTCTCCCCCTCAAGAAAATTGTAGTAAGATCCAAGACTAGGCTGGGGGTCAGGTTCTTGGGCCTCTGTTGCTTCCTCCTTCCCCTATGGCTATCCTTCTACCCTTTTTCAAAATTTTTGGTCTCTTGTAGTTTTGATAGGGTCTCCTGTAGAGCATTTTGTGCCTCCTATAGAACTATTTTTGAGTCCTATAGTTCTACTTTTTCTTTCCATGTGGGAGATCTAGCAGTCCCGCTTTCATAAGTAATAGGTACCTTGGAAGGGGATTGTTTTCCTTGGGCAGAGGTGAATCTTCAATAACAATAGGCACTTTAGAAGAAAGCTGGGGTTTCCCTGTTTTGATCCTTGTGATCTTCCTAGCCCTGAAATAGATTGAGGTCTGCCTCTTCCTCTTTTGTTTTGCTTTAACTGGGGTGCTGAGGGCAGTGAGAGAAGTTGTTGCCTCTCTTTATAGGGTTTTAGGAGACGCTTCTGTCTTTTCTTCCCCTTTTCCTCCTTCTGTCTTTGTTTCTATCTCTGTTTGCTCTATTTTCTCCTTCTCTCTCTTGGTTTATTTCTTCTTCCCTTCTTGTTCCTCTAAATCACAAGTTTCTTCTCCCTCTCCCTCTTGTTGCTCTTCCTCCTCACTACCAGTGGGGATATCATAGGGAAGGGCCTTTATGTCATCTTCAACAGTCATGTTTTAGGAAATTTCCCATGGTATGGGGATTGTAAATGTATGGAGGGATTCTTCCGCTAAAATTTTGATTAACCCATGGTGAGCTAGCTAGTCTGGATTTCTTGCTTTTACTTTAGTACTAGAGTCAATGAGGGACTACAAGAGGAAGTAAGGGATGCTGATCTTCTTAAGGGCTAGAGTGTCCATGCCATACCTTAATTCATGCATGATTCTGAAGTGGTAACATTAGACAATTATATACCTCTCCTCATAAGAAATATACTTGATTTTCTGATAGCTAACTTCATCCCAAGGGTATGGTATGCTAGCTCTTCTTATGCCATTCTTATCTTCTATAGTGGTTTCATTGTTTTGGAAGAAGTTCTTCTTGGTAGCCTAGCTAATTGGTTTTTCATCCTTACTCCAAGGAAACCCAAGAGGAAGGGTAGTGACCCTACTGATAAATTCAGGGGTTAGATCCATGGAAAGGCCTCTAAAAGTGACAATGGCATGTGTTCTAGAGTGAGGGACCAAGGAGTCAGCAAATTCCTGAGAAATTTCCTCATCAAACCCTCGGAATTTCCCAAAAAAGTTCATCCAATTGGCTCTTGTGAATATGTCCACTGCTTGGGGGTGTGCATGGAGCCTGGAGGAGTGGTGGGCTCCTTCCTCATAAAACCTCCTGTCATTTTGTCTATTCTTCCTTGGAAAACCAACTATGGAAATGGGGAGAACAAATTTGTTTCAAGAGAAACAGAGAGACAGAGACTGTGTTTTTTTTTTTAAGAAATAAGAAACAATTCTTTTATGAAATTCCTCCACCCAACAGTTCTATTTTCTCCTCAAAAACTTAAACACTATTAGCATATTTTGATATTCAATGGAGGTATGCCAAGAACCTACTTCTGCAGCCCGAGAATTGTGCTAAAAATTGTGTTTTTCCTCTCCAAAACATCTTACTGGCCCTCCTGTAGAACACTGCCAGCCCTCCTATAGGATTCCTGTAGGTTCTCTTGTAGAACCTGTAAGTGCTCTTGTAGAATGCCGAGAGCAGGGATATTGGAAAGATTAGTAGAGAATGATGGGTACAAGGCTTATAGGGGCATGAGAAGGTCGCACGAGTGGAGTTTCGAGGAGAGAATGAAGGAGAAAGGTGGCGAGAGTGCTTCAGCGAAGAGTACTTATGTCTTTTTATGGATATTTCAGTGATGGAGGGTGAGCTGGCCAATTGTACATTGGCCCCATTCGAACCATTGGTTCCCACCTGCCTTGTCATCATTTCTCTTTCCTTGCAATCACCCCTCATGATTGCATCGAAGTTCTCACCGCCTCCACTACTTGTCCTCGACATCTCTCTTAAGTTTGACTAAGTGCACATGTGGTGACATCTTCAAATGAGTGAAGTCAACTAGATGAGGGTGGCCTAGTTAATTGGCCACCTCAACCCCAACCAGCCTCAACCATCTCATTGTTGTTGCATGCTCTCTAATTATACCAATGCAAACATAGGAGCGGGTTAGTCACTTACCTTAGATCTGAATGCGGTTGCTGTGAGGTGTTGTGGCCTTTCCTTCTGCTGCATGCCATTATTTATTTTGATGCATGCTTGTCTGCTTGCCGAGATATGGATGTGTTGTATGCAGGTTCCTTTCTGGCTGGATCTGATCTTTAGGTGTCTTCTTCAACCCTCAGATTTGCACCCTCATGTTGTTGATGCTAGATTTTAATGGGATCAACTACTATAGGAATTTCTACATGAGCTCCTATAGTTGCTTCTCCCTTTGAAATTTTAGCTTTTTCTATGCTTGGAGCTATGAGGATGATGCCAAAAATGCAAATAGAGATGGAGAGGTAATGGTTAGGCTTCAAGTGAGGTGAATGGTGTTGTTCTTTTCTCTTATTTTTTTGTTTTTTTTCTTTTCCTAAAAAATTGTTTTTTATGTGTTTTTTCTGGGCATGGAGAAGAATGGTGCTTGGGATATGATGCGGGTCTAGAAATGATCGAAGAGAGGTTTGAAGACTGTAGGAGGATTTATAAATCCTTTATGAAGTTTCCATGTTCCTCAAACTGCCTTTAAAATCCATTTCTGGCTCTCTGTAATTTCTACAGGAGCCTCGTGTAGAAAACATAGGGCCTCCTATAGAAAACACAGTTTTCGAAAAAGGAGCATAGTGAGGTGAAAACAATGTCAAGAATGATGGAGAAAGGTGATGGAAGATAGGATAGGTGTTGGTATTGGTTTTAGATCTCCTTTGGCACCTGTTGTTGCTTCCTGTAGTCCTCCTGCACCTACAATACAACTGGAAATTCATTTTTCTTTTCCTTTTATTTTTTTTGAAAACAACTAGGGTGCCTCAGGGAGGTTTTCACCCAGGGATCTTATTTTCTTTCTTCTCTTTTTCGACACCAGTGGGCCACCTCAGGAGAGGTTTTCAACCTAATGATGGGAATCAAGCACCTCATGGAGGTTTTCACTTGAGTCCTTATTATTTATTATTTTTTTTCTCTTTTTCTTTAGTGATTGGGTGAAGTGGAGGCTAAGACATGCTTCACTACCATCACTGACTTATTCAATCTTTGAGTGAACTCTCGCCTTGAGAGGTGTTTATTGTAGATTTTCAACCGGTGTCCATTGAAAAGCATGGGGATGGATTCATCATCAATGGTTCCAATCAGAACTAAACCATTGTCATTGAATTTCTCCATAGTGTAGGGTCCTAGCCATCTTGTCCTTAGCTTGCCCTTGAAATCTTTATACCTTGAATCATAGAGGAGTGCCCAATCTCCCTCTTGAAATTGCTTCTCTTTGATGTTTCTGTCATGCCATATCTTCCTCTAAAGCTGAACTACCTCTGTGTGGAGAAGGGCTTGCATTCTGTGTTCATCCAGTCCATTAAGCTAGAGTAATCTTTCTTTATGTGCATGGCTAAGGTCTAGGTCCAGTTGAATTCAAGTTTTATTGACAGCAAAGCCTTCTTCCCATAGACTATCTCATAGGGTGTGAACCCTATAGTGGTCTTCCATGTTGTGTTGTAGGCTCAAGTGGCCTCAACTAATTTGTCCGCTCAGTATTTTTTGTTGCTACTCACTACCTTTGTCAGGGTCCCTTCCAATGCTCTATTACTGACCTCCACCTGCCCATTGGCTGGTGGATGGTAAGGGGTGGAAGTCCTGTGCTTGATTCAATGATGTGTGAGTAGGTCTTCAATCAGATTAGAAGTGAACTGGCTACCTTGATCTGTGACCAACTCTCTTGGATACCCGAACTTGTAGAATATGTTGTCTCTAAAAAATTTAGCTACTTTTTCCTTCGTCGTTGCTTTAATTGCTTTTGTCTCTACCCACTTTGTCAGGTAATTGGAGCACATAATGATGTATTGCTTATGTTTTGAAGGAGGGCTAACAGGCCCCACAAAGTCCATGCCCAACTTCTCAAATGGCTCAAACGTCACTTGAGGCTGCATGGGCATTTCATCCTTTGGAGTATGTTTCCCCATCCTTTGACACCGATCACACTGGCACTATATCTCCTCACATCCTGATGAATAGTAGGCCAATAGTAGCCTGCTTGCAGTATCTTGAAGGTAGTTCTTTTGGCTGCAAAATGACCTCCACAAGGCCCATCATAACAGGTCAGGAGGATGTCAAAAACTTCCTCCTCCCTGACACATCTTCTCAAGATCTGATCTAGGCCAAGTTTGAAGAGATTGCCCTGAATCCAAGTGAAAGGGGCGCTTTTCCTTACTATCTTTCTCTTCTCTTTTGAGGATAAGTGTGGTGGGAACTGTGTTGAAACCAAGTAGTTTGCTATATCAGGAAACCATTGAGAGAGTACTGAGATAGCAGACAGGTGTTCATCTGGCATTTGATCATCCACCATTCCTTCTTCACTTGTAGGCAAATTTATTCTAGACAAAAAGTGAGCAACAACATTTTCTTTACCAGGCTTATAAACAATGGTCAAATTAAACTGTTGCAGTAAAAGAAACCATCTAATAATGCATCATTCACATGTGGTTTGTTCATTAAATATCTAATTGCATCATGACCAACGTGCACAAAGGTTTGATAGCCTGTGATATAATGTCTGAATTTGTTTAAGGAATGTACGACACCTAGGCGTTCCTTCTCGGTTACCGTATAGTTCAACTCTGCCTTTGACAAGTTTTTACTTATAAAGTATATGGAATAAGGTAACGTTTCATCAATTTGTCCCAAGGTTGCTCCTATTGCTTTGTTTGAGGCATCAGTGTGAATGTGGAGAGGTAGGGCCTAGTTTGGGCATCTCAAAATTGGAGTAGTCACGAGTTTTCTTTTCAAGGTATCTAGGGCTTCTTGACAGTTTTTTGACCATATGAATTCAATATCTTTACGCAAAAGACCAAACAATGAAGAGGCTAGCTTGTTGAAATATTTTTTGAATCTTCGGTAATATCGAGCTAAGCCTAGGAAACTTCTGACATCTCTCACCTTTTGAGGAGGTGGGACCCATTGGATGATGGCAATTTTGTTGGGGTCAACCTGCAATCCTTGTTGAGATATTGCATGACCTAGCACAGTCCCTTCAGTCATAAAAAATTCACATTTTTCCGGACTGAGGTACAAGTTCATCTCAATACACTTGTCTATAACTTTTCCTAGGTTAGATAAAGCTTCCTTAGAATCAGAGCCATAATGAGTAAAGTCATCCATGTATATTTCTACTGCATCATGAACTAATTCGGAGAATATACTCAGTACCGCTCTTTGGAAAGTGGCGGGAGCATTACATAAACCAAAAGGAAGGACCTGGTATGCATAGGTATCCCAAGGACAAGTGAAAGTGGTCTTATCTTGGTCTTCCGGGTTGATTTAAATCTGATTGTACCCGCTAAACCCATCTAGGAAAGAAAAAAACTTTTTCCCTGCCAGACCATCTAACACTTGATCTATGAAAGGTAAAGGGAAATGGTCCTTTTTAGTGGTTTTGTTCAATTATCGATAGTCAACACAGGTTCTCCACTTACCATTTTTCTTTGGCACTAGCATGAAAGGAGAGACCCATTCACTATCAGAGATGGGATTGGTGAACCCTGCATCAAGCAATTTCTGCAATTCTTCCTTAACAATATCTTTAAGTGTTGGTTTCATCCTCCTTTGAGGCTACCTGACTACCTTGCAACCTTCCTTGATGTATATATGATGAGTGAAAACTAAAGGGTGCACTCCCTTTATCTCCTTATAACTCCAGGCGAAGTCATCTAAGCGCTTTCTCAACAGGCTACACAGTTGCTTCTCCTGGGAAGTGGATAGGGATGGATTGATTTTCAAGGTTCTTTCTGGACCGAACTCTATATTCTTAACATATAGAGAAGTGGAGTCGGCAACATAGAGATCAGTTGAGGGGTTGTTTTGGGTTTCTCTTACTATTTCCTCTAAAGGTGACACACTGGGAGGTGGATTTTGAATCATATCATCCTCATCTTGCTATTTTCCTCCCATGGCGATTTCTAATGTACAAAGCGGTGCAGAATAAGCTTCATGCTCATCTTCCTCTTCCAACTAGAGAGGTAGATCATGTTCTAATGAAGGTTGGGCAGGAGGATATAGGATTAATTGCTTGGACATATGCCCATTCTTTATGGTCATGTTCCCAACTCGACAGATAATGTAGGCATCGGCAGTAGCCAAACATAGTCTTCCCAAAATGAGAGGATACCCAGTGAGCTTTGCCTTTGGCTAGAGAACTAATAAATCAGTAGGGTACTCCCAAGGATCAATGGAGACCATCACATCTTCCACTATCCCCTCAGGGGTCATGGTGGAGCGGTCTGCTAGCTGTAGCATGGTTGTGGTCTTCCTTAAGGAGCCTTCAAGGTTGAGTTTGAGCATTGTGTCCTTTTTCATCACATTAATGGTAGCTCCCAGATCAATCAAAGTATGTGGAATCATGGAGCCATTGATGTGGACATCAACTATTGGGCTTCTAGGGTCTAGATATTTTGGACAGATTACCTACCCCAACATCAAGTCGGACAGTTGCCCTATGACATTGATGGTTGGGGCATCTCTCTTGTGCCTTCCTGGATGCCTAAAGCACTTCTCTTTAATCAACCTATTGTAGATAGGCACATCCTTTATGGCTTGGAGAAGTGGTATCTTTACACATAGATGTTTCAATTCCCCCAAGAGTTCAGTTTCTTTGGGGGTAGGCTGGACTATCACGGATAGTCTCTTAGGAAAGGGTGGAATTTCTTTCGGTTCACTTTCTTCTTTGTCTTCCTCAACCTCCCTAGGTGGAGGTTGGCTATCTAGGAGAACTTTCCCAAATCGCAGGTTGATCTCCTGAATCTCCACAGCATAAGTTGGGCATGATGGTTCCCCACTATACACTTGTTGATTCTATCTGTTGTTCGGGTTCAGATTCGGCTGGGTAGGAATTTGGGGTTGGTTTGGAGGAGCAGGAGGTAATAGTTGTGGTTGGGCAGGAGGTGGAGGCAAAAGAGTGGGGAGAGAGTTGTGTTGGAGCCTCCACCCTTGATGAGGTGCATTCCATTGAGGTGATGGCTGAGCATAGGATTGAAATGAATGGTTAGCTAGTTGGGCATGATATCAAGATGTGAATGACCAAGGGGAGGGCATGGACCAGGAAGGATGAGTAGGGGAACCCCAAGAAGGTATGGAAGTGACTTGGTTGGGGTGGTAGTACTCCTGGGATGTCCCTTGCATCCCCTGCTAGTATGGTCTAGGTCCATGTGGCCTTCTTTGGTTTATGTAATAGAGCTATTCAGTGACTCCCTCAGCCCCTTGATATACAACTTTAAGTCTGGGTAAGGAAGGGCACTTATCTGTGGAATGATTTTCTTCACAAACTGAACAAACCTCTATAGAGTTTAATGGGCATTTGTTTCTAGGATGCCTCATGGTGCATCTAGGGCAAAAGATGGCCAAAGCCCTCTCTGCTTCCTCTTGTTTGATTTTGATATGCAAGGTATCGATCTGCATGGCAAGAGTCTGCAACATCTCACTCTTGAAGTCTTCCAATATGTTTCCAATTTCTCCTTTGATGGATGAGGTAGAGGAAGAGGTATTGGCTATGGATTGACTCCCCTACCTTTCTTTCTGGTTGCTCTAGAATGGTTTCTAAAAATAGTCTTTATGTCTTCATATAATAGTTGGTAGATGTCTCCCCCAGCTAGTAGATGGAGGGTGTCCAAAATATCTTCCTAAATTCCCTTGAGTAGAACCATCTTCAGAGACTCAGGGTCAAGTGTACACCCGACCCTTTTGTAACTGAGCTGGAACCTCTCCTCATAGTCTTCCAGGGACTTATCACTTCCTATAGTCATTCGGAAAATTTCTTCTTTAGTATCTTTTAACCTACAATAGTCTCGATACTTGTTGTTAAAGGCTTACTGCATCTGAGCCCAAGTTGTGATACTATTGCTAGGTAATCCCATGAACCAGCATAATGCTACATCCTTGAGAGTATAAGGGAACATTTTCAACTTTTTCTCATCTTCTTCATAGTCATAGGCTTGACAGATAACAACAAACTCAAACAAGAAGGTGTCAGGATCTTCTGTAGTCAGACCATGGAAATGAGGTAGGGCGGAAGGGCTTATTTTCTTCATTTTGGTGTCCCCATTGGTCTCCCATATGGGAAAGGTACCCTCTATTCTTTCTCCATTCCCCCTAGCATTTCTGTGTTCAACCATTGGTTCTAAAGGAATGTTTTCTTCTTCTGCTTCCCCTATAGGTTCTTCAAATATGTCAGGCTGTTCACCTAAGGGTTCTTCTTGATCGCAGCCACCGAAGAGGAGAGAAGGTTGGTTGTGTGGATCAGTGGGGGTGTTGGGAAAAAATTTACCCGAATTATCTCTATTCCTATGAGGCATGAAAGGAAATCTTTTTGGTTGTTTTTGTTTCTTTTTCCCCACACTGATAGTACCTACAAAACGGAAATTGATTGAACAAACAAATTGCAACTAACTGAAATGAGCTTGCTGAAATGAAATTTATAGAATTGAAGAGGAAAGCAAGGAAATGTAGGACTAAAAGCAAGGGAATGACTATTCTACTTTTGCTGAAATAGAAATTGCAGAATTGAAAGGGAAAGCAAAATAAATGCTTGAAAGAAAGGAAATTTCTATTCTACTTTTGCTGAAATAAACTATTAGCAGAATGTTGCAAGAGAAAATAGAAGAAAGCAGGAATCACAGGATACTCTGACACTCCCCCAGCAATGGCACCAAAAAGTGGTGAGCACCAATATTGCAGCAATAATGCTACAACTCCTGGGCTGCCTACTTTACTCTTATCAACCTGGTAGTTCGTAACAAACTTCAAAGCGATGGTGTTGTATGCACAAGTACTAGTTCTTACTGCAGGTTGTCACTTGGTCAGCCGGCGCAAGATCACTAGGAGCTCAACACAACTTCTATGGATTCTAGAAGACACTTTATATGTTATGGAAGGAAAAAGAGATTAATCTATTGATGTTATTCTACTTGTAGAAAGGAAGACTAAAATGTAAAGGAAACCAAGGAAATCCTAGTTAACCACTAATCGTACTTTTGCATAAAACACTATGAAAACCATGAAAAGAATGCCATTATCTAATCAATGAAGTAAAAAACATCTACCTAAGCTATTTCTAAAAGTAAATGAGCAAAAAACATCTTTTTTGATTTTTATGTGAATTTGTTATGTATGTAATTTATTTGTTTGTGGATGTGGTAGTGAATAGTTGGCGATGGAGGGCCGTTTTGGGACTTGAGAGGATGCAGGATGGTGTGGATGGGTCTGAGGAGGTATTAGGTGGCCTTCCAGAGGCTTTTCTCAAACTCAATCTTCAAAAGAAAGCCTACAGGAAAATCTACAGGAGGACATAAGAAATCTATAGGAGGAAAAACAATGTTCTACAGGAGGCCTATAGGAGGAGGCCGAGAGCAGTTTTCACTATTTTGAAGGTGTGAGAATGGGTGGAGAAGGTAGATGAAGGTTGGAATGAAGTGTTAGGGAACCTAAGGTCTACCAAGAATCATTAGGAGACAGAAAGGTGATGGGATTTGCTCAAGGAGAGAGAGGAAAGTCTATTGAAAATCTAGGAAACTAAGGCATAATTTTGGGGAGACTTGGGCAACCTGTAGGGCATGGATTAGATGGAGGATGGAGTGGATGATAGGCTGGAATACTACTAGAAGATATCTACTGCATAAACAACTGACAGTCAACCATTGAGATTAAGCAAGAAAGGAAAAAAGTGCATCTAAAAGACAACGTTTTTGCATCAAAGTAAACTATGATCTATGGAAGAAAATGTTGATAACCATTGCATGAAATAAAAGCATGAAAGAATACTATTTCATATAAGGAAATGAGCATGATGAAAAAGTTCTGAAGTAAACCAAACTAAACTATGAACCAATTAGAAAGCTACAAACACTAGAAGTCTTATGAAGGAGGAAAATATGTGTTTTTGGGGCAGTAAGAGGGTCTTTGCCTCAGATCATTGTCCCAAAGGGAGGAAGAGAGGCCAAGGCACTGATACTAGGCTTTTGGATATTTTCTTTATCACTACTTAACCTGCTATGGAAAACAAAAATGGAAGAAAACTACTGAATCATCAAAAACAACCTATTCTTAACCATAAAAGAAATATATCTAACAACAACCTAATCTACAAACTGAAATGAAACATACAAATACAAGAAAAGAGGAGCTTGGTTGCTTGCATTGAACCCTAACCAAAGAGCGTCAGCCCTTTGAGGCAACTCAGTGCTAGCTCAAAAAGGATTCCATCTTTATTCTCAAAACAACAACAAGGTTACATGAACTGTCAAGATGATAAGCTCGAAGTTGAGCAGAGTTACATAAACAATGCTGCAACAAAAATTCAACAAAAATTTGACCAAATCCCTAATGAGGCCCTAGGCCTCTCTACTTATACAAATGAATCTCCCAATAGCTTCCTCAAAATCAGGGAGGCTTGGCTCCCAAAACTCGAGATAAACATCAGTTATCCTCCACTTTGCTTGGTTGTTTGCTAATGCATGACTTGGCTACTTGTACTCCGAGCAACATGAAGGGAAATTCAAAGTGAAGAGTAATAAATGAGGGGGATTACCTCCTATAAGTCCTCTCCTTTGTCCACTTCAAGTTATTGCTACCATTTGTCCATTGGATCCTTGACTTTGACCACAAAAATGATCAATAATCTGCACTAAACACATATTACACCTCATGGCATCATAACTAACTCAACTCTCTCTATAAGCATAAATATAATCAGAAAATTATGCAAAAGGCTAAGAGAATGGTTGATTTGACTATGTTAGGAGGTAAAATGAACCCATATAATTGCCAATTTATGAGGCTAATCACATATATCTTTCAAATGTCGTAGATGCCATGAGTATGTGCATCTAGTTCATGCATGCCCTCTAAACCAAAGTGAGGTGCAAGAAGCATCCAATGCAAATGGCGAAACTAAAGCAAAAGAAGATGTAGAGGGCTTAGAGGAAGTCCAAAGAAGGAAAAAAACCAAAGAAACCCTCCAAACCCCAATCAAGCATAGGGCGGAAAAGGCCCTCAAAGCCACAATCGCTAAAAAGTCCTTCAAAAGGAAGATGAGGGTATGGAAACTCCCAACGCAAATACAGGTATGAAAACTCACCCAATCCCTCAAAACGGGGGCAATGATATTAAAAGAAAAGTAGAGGAGGAACCTTAAGAAAAAAAAGTATCCACGCAAACGGTGGACCAAGATAACATGGAGATCGATAGTCAAAAGGAGGATCTCAGTATATAAGAACAAGCAATGAAAATATTATTGAATGAATGGCAACATCTAGATGAGAGATTCATCCAAGAGGATCAGAAACAACTATACAAAGAAATTTTTCAACAATTGAAAGCCAACCAAGGAATGGTATCCATGGACCAACCAAAGCATTTGGACTCCTAAGCAAGACAAATTTCGGAACAAGGAACTCAGGGGAAAGGAGGAAAGAAGTGGGGAAGGAAAAACTTGAGTGAATCCACCAATATGGTAGGAAAAACACTAGTAAACTATGGAAGGGTGGTATTGCTATCAATGGCCTTCCAACAACTCAATAAACCCTTGAAATGATCATTACATCCTAGAATGTGTGAGGCCTCAACAGTAGGGGAAAACAAGGGTATTTGAAGGATAGACTTAAAAGAGATAAGTCAAGTATCATCATAATACAAGAAACCAAGGTTGATGAAGTAAAGCTTAAAGAAATCATGAAAAGCTACAAACCTCAGTATGAAGTAATAGCTCAGGATGTTAGAGGTAGTGCTGGAGGCCTAGCTATCCTCTAGAATCCGATGGAAATAATCTTTGAGGACTGGGTTAGCCTACCAAGGATACTCTCAGGAAAATTTCACCACATTGGATCGAGAGATTGGGTCATCTTGACATGGTTTTATGGGTCTCACATTCCACGAGAAAAAGGGTTTTTCCTCCAGAACCTAACAAAGTTGAGGAAAGCATACCTAGAAGATCTGTGGATATTTCAACACAATATCATCCTTCGCATAAAAGAAGGGAGGGACTCGTGGAAAAAAGGAATATATGGAAGAATTTGGGGATCTTATAGTGGATATGCACTTAGTGGATTTGCAGATGAATAATGGAGTCTATACTTGGAACAACATATAGGGAGGAAGCCACCAAATCGCCTTTGGGTTAGACATGTATTTGATCTCTGAACAAATCATAAGTAGGGACATCTTATTTTAGGCATTGATTCTTACCTGTATGGGATCTGATCATTGGCCTATATGCCTGGAGATGGACTTAAAAATGAGACCCAAGAATTGCCCATTCAGATTCGAGGCTTTTTAGTTATGGAAACCTAACTTGATGGAAAAAATTGAAGAATGGTGGAGGAACAATGAAGAGAGAGAGAGAAACCACATGCATACCTTGAACCTGAAATTGAAGGAGATCAAACACAAGATAGAGAAATGGAATAAAAAAGAGTTCAGCCATATTATAAAATATCAACACCATCTCACTAATATAATCCAAGATGTACAACAACAAATCATTTAGCAAGGTAGATCTAACAATCTGGTGAAAGAGGAAGGATAGTTAATTAATCAGCTGGAGGAATGAAGAAAATAAGAAGAGATATTATGGAAGTAGAAATCAAGGGTCAATTGGTTGTGAGAAGGATAACGGAATACTTGTTTCTTCTACAAATCTATGATTCAGTATACGCAACACAATTAGATTTACTCTCTGAAAGATGTAGATGGGAATTGAATGGTACAACACGAGGATATGAAGGATCTGCTGGTGGGTCATTTTAAATCCGTCCTAATAGAGCCACTGCAAGACCACTCTGAAGCTATAAAAAGGATTATGAGAAACATTCCTTAACTCATCTAGAGAGATCAAAACCTAACATTTATGATAGTTGTAGCGTTGGAATAAGTGGAGGAGATAGTCATAGGAATGGAGAAAAATAAGGCCTCAGGACAAGATGTATTTACAGAGGAATTTTTTCAGACAACAAGGAGTTTTATGGGAAACGATATACTGGAGGTGGTGGAAGAATCACACCTGAACCAAAAGGTATGTACTAGCCTAAATGCTACTATCATAGCTCTTATTCTTAATTATTTGAAATATGAAGATCCCTGGGGCTTTAGACCCATTTCTCTCGGCAATGTCATTTACAAGATTATAGCCACAGTGATAGTCAAGTGCCTTAAACCCGTACTCCCCAACCCCATATCACCTGAACAGACCAAATTTGTGAAAGGGCAACAAATCCTGGATGGTTTAATCACTTCTCAAGAAATTGTGCATTCATTAAAGGACTGAAAACTCTCGGGTATGATGATAAATTTGGATCTCTCCAAAGCCTATGACATTCTAAGTTGGGATTACCAAAGAAACATCCTTAATGCTTTTGGGTTTGATCAGAGACAGATTTCTTGGATTTCTACTATGATCTCATCCTCGATGTTTTCCATTATTCTTTATGGCTCCCCCTCCAATACTTTCAACCCTTTATGTGGCCTTCGCATAGGTTACCCTATATCCCCATTCCTCTTGATCCTTGCAGCGGAAGGCCTGGGTTGATATCTTAAGAATGAAGCTAGAAAATCTCAACTCAAAGGCCCAAGGCTATGGGGAAATTACCTTCCCATCAGCCATCAACAATTTGTAGATGATATTATCGTCTTCTTCCATGTATCATTGAGATAAGCCCACCACAGAAAAGATGTTCTTCACACCTTTACAAAGTCTTCTGGGACAATGATAAAAAATGAACAATCATGTATTTTTTTTTCAACACCCCGGGGCCTGTACAGTCTTACCTTGCTTGGGTTATGGGGTTTAGCGTTGGATCTCTTCCATCCAAATATCTGGGAATGCCCCTGTCGGTGAACTCCTTAAAGACGACATGTTGGAAATCTCTACTCCAAAAAATAAGCAGTAAACTTCGCAGTTGGACCTTCAAATTTTTAAACTTGGTAGGTTGGACATTCCTTCAAAAATTAGTGCTCCAATCTATTCCGATATATCAACTCTCAGGGATGGCATCACCATAAACCCCTTGCTCAAAAATGTTGGACACCTTAAAGAATTTTTTATAGGGAGGAGATTAGCAAGTAAGGAAATAGGCTTTGGTGTCATGTCTTAATCTAACCAAAAATAGTATGGAAGGTGGGCTGGGTCTCCGAGATCCATATACCTTGAATCAAGTAATGGATGCTAAACTATGGTGGAGATGGATAGGAGGAGGGCCTGACCTATAGAAATAAATATGGACTTGAAAATATAACATGCTAGCTCAAACATAAGATATTCTCAGATATCGAGATCCTCCCAAAGTATCGGCTATTTGGAATATGGCAGCTCAAAACAAAGACCTTATACAACGACATGCCTTCTGGGAAATAAAAAATGTGAAATGGCCCTGTTCTAGCAAGACTCCTTGCAGCAACGAGATAAACTTCTTGGTAGGTAGGACATTAGAGACATATTTTTGTACACTAATGGAATGAATTTTCATACAGTTAACCAATTTTGGAAACAGGAACAGGCTAGTGAAGGATGGAGGAAATGGAAGGAGCGCGCGGATTGGCCACAGGCACCTGAGTCAAAATAATGGATTTAGCTGGACAAAGAATTAAATTCCACAAATCTATCCATTCTAAATGGCTGAGATATATTTTGATGGGGATACACCACAAAAGGAACCTTTACTATCAAAAAGCCTTATGATCTAAGGATAGGATGTGATTTGGGCTGCGAGAACCTTATTTGGAAAAATATTTGGAAAGGAGGTTGGTGGCCAAAGGTGGCCCATTTCCTATGGTTGGTGTGTAGAGGCCGCATCTTAACCTAGGATCATTTTCAATGAAGGGGCTTATATGGTCCTTCGATGTGTCCATTGTGTAAACAACACAATGAAGATCTAGAACACATGCTCAACTCTTGCTCGTTCGTTGATCAAAAGTGACACCAGTTGCAAGATATATTTGGAATAATGGATTAGGATAACCAAATCATTAGAGAAACCATCCTCCTCGAGCAGAAAGGCATATTCTCTAGTCTTGTCCTCAATAGCGCCTCGGGGCTAGCATTGGGTTTTACTATGTGGGTCATTTGGAAAGAGAAGAATCATCGAATCTTTAAGAACCAACTTCTTCCTCAAGAGGTTGTGTGGGAAGGGAGGAGGTTGTGTGGGAAGGAATCATCTAGAACATACAAGAAAAAGTCCTAGTAGAAAAATGACATTAGGAAGACTGGCAGGTACCCCCCCATGAAGCTCGAATAATGCAAAGGTTGAACCTATTGTCAACGATTATGGAAGGTAACGTTGCTAGGCATAGACTCACTCAACTATTTCACTAACCCTATGGAGGGATTTATCAATTTGAACT
Source organism: Pinus taeda (assembly GCA_000404065.3). NCBI lineage: Eukaryota > Viridiplantae > Streptophyta > Pinopsida > Pinales > Pinaceae > Pinus > Pinus taeda. Next base: position 21,223 of record APFE031437746.1, read on the forward strand.
TCGATGGAGCTTTGAAGGGCAGTCCAAGCTCAGTAGGCCTTGGAGGCCTCTTCTAGGATCACAAAACTCAAACCAATCTGATTTATGTAGATCACTATTGGTATACTAGTAATAATAAAGTTGAATTTGTGGCTATTAGACAAGGCCTCGAAATAGCCATCAAGATGGGATATAGAAATATTGTAGTGGAAGGGGATTCTAGTATTGTTATTAATACGATGAAAAAACTAAACCATAGAACCAGATGGGATAAGATTAACTACAGTTGGAGAGCTTCAAGGCAAATCCACGAAATAGGAGATTTGATCCACAACTTTGACTGTTAATGACTAGTCATGTTTGGAGGGAGGGTAATCGAGCAGCAAAATTCTTAGCCAATTAGGGATGTAATCATCAAAATGACCCCCTTGAGAAAATATGGCTAAGTCAACCCAGGGATGAGCAGTTCTAGCCCTTGGAATAAATCTTGGAGTAGGATTGAAGAGAGCTCCCATTTCGGCTAGACTTCAAGCCAAAGCCCCTATCGGGGTTTGAGCTAGAGGATGACCCCATCAAGGCAAAGTTAATGGTGAGTACACTAAGGTACAATAGCACCACCCCGACACACTCGAGGCGATGGGTGCGGTGGACTTATGCATGCATAAGATTACCGCCATAAAGAAAGGTGGTAGAATTACGAAGGGAAGTTTTATGAAGAGTAACGCTTGTAGTCTAAAAGAATTTGGTAGTTTTTGTGACTGGGTGAGTGTGGTTCAGTGTGTGAGGCATGGGGACTCTGGTATTGGGTTGGTGTAGCATCTCCAAGAGTGACAAAGGTTCCATTAGCTTCAAATGCAGAAAATCGGGTATGTAAATTATTTTATCCTCCCTCCATCATTCTCCCCTATCTTTGGTTTTGTTTTTGGGTTCTGCATAGCGACACCTGGCTCGCGCACAGGGGAAATTGGGGTTGGTGGAATGGTTTGGTGATGGTAGTATCTAAGAAGAACTCAAATCCCAAGGGACTCCCTCCAATTTCAATCTGCTATGAGATTTTCCTCTCTCGCAGAGGCTTAATTTGGCTATGGGGTATGGGTGACAACCTTGGGAAATGGCACTGCATTTGGTTTAGAGGCTAGAGGGTTGGATGTTGGGATAGTTTTGATATCTATCTTAATGATGAAGCATGCTACCTTATGGTTGGGTTGCTTCTGGATGCGGATACCCAAGGCCTAGGCTGAAAGGTCTACAAGACTATTGTTATGAGGAGGTACTATCAGGGGGTTGGAAGTTGACATGGAACTAGGGTTGGTTATGACATAATTGGAAGAATGGGGGATGATTTCTTGGTTAATGGGTCTCTGGCAGCATGGCTCCCAAGGTTGGATAACCATAACCTGTGTCGAAATGGACGCAAGGTCATTATAGATGGGGTGAGCCACCGAAGGGTTTGCATGTTATAGACATATTTGGGCGCATCAACCCCAAACTCATATGTCGATGATATTAGGGCTCATTAATCCCTAAAAGAGTTGTTTTATACCTTAAAGAAGCTTAGTCATTTGAATGACTCATTCCCCAAAATTTCCATCTCAAATATCATCTAGAAAGTGCCTAAACTAAACCATATCTAAAAGCCCTGTGTTAGGGTGAGATGCATCTCACCTGCTACACTGTCTAAGTGAGATGCATCACAGTTTGACCCTTTAGTAAGTTGGATGGGTGAGTTTGGACAAACTTTTGGGACAGTTTGTGAGTTGGTTGCTCATGGAAACTTCTAGAAACTTCTCCTGTGCCACTTGCCTCTCTGAACTCGCCCAAGGATGACCAAAGGAACTAGGAAACCATCTCTAATTCCCCTCTCTTGAGGAACTAATTTCAACAAATGGAATGACATTCATAATCCCCATTGATGACTTACCCTCTTGCAATCATCTATAAAAGGATCTCCCATCCAAGAGATCAAAAGGCTAAATTATTCCAAGTTGTAAGAAAGTGTTTCTAGTTTTAATATTGAGGTGAGAGCATTGTGTCATTGTTGGTGTGTTCTTGTTGATTCATGAGGTGAAGAAGGCTTGAAGTTGGGAGGATGGCATTGAATCAGACTTCTTATGGGTTGTAATTCTCCTTGATATCAATAAATTTCTTCAAGATTTTTCCCAATTGATTTTGTTAATTGTAAATGGATTCATTTGTTTATCGTATTTCTGATTCTATGATGTTTATGCTATGATGGATCATTATGCTTTGACAGGTCTTTGTTTCTGTAGCTGTGCAGGTACTCCCCAAGCATGTTAAGTATGAGGAGGAGTTATGGGATCGGCCAAAGGAGAGGGAGATCAAGTGAGGATTCAAGCAAAAGGTATAAGTTGATCTTTCATAATCTCTTTCTTATCTATCACTCATAGGAAATATAGGGAATTGCTTTAACTGTTGTTTCTAGGTTAGCTACCAAACCTAGAGGGTTAGTCATTCGACAAGACACTAATTTTTCCAGAAACAAATTGGCGACTCCACTGGGGAAAACCAGATGATTGTTTGTTGTTATTTTTTGTTCTATGTTGAATTATATAAACTATAGATAGAGGCTGAAGCTAGCTAGGAAGCTTTTGAACCACTCTTGGTTTGCAAATGCGTAGTAGATAAATGTTGCTTCAGTAAATCTCTGGTTTAGTTTGTGAATTAAGAATTTGACTTACAAACACATCTAGATGCCCTTTTGGTAGCTCAATAACCTCTTAGTACTTTCCATCATACTTTGCTTATCATTGTTCATCAAAACCAAGCTTGATCCATTGACAATTGCTGCAAATTTGAGCCAAAAACACTTTCCGAATTGCTCCATGTGACCATCTCACTTGCCTGAACTGCAACCTAAGATGCATCTCAATTCCTGAATGGGCAAAGTGTGATGCATCTCACTCTCTTCAAAGGCTAAGTGTGATTATTGACTGAAACTCAATTTTCCCATCTAGGAGTTGAGGTTTCTGACCAGTTTTCATTCTTGTTTGGTTGCTTGCTGAATATGAACAATGTCTCATCATTGAAGCCAACTTACATCACTCAAATCAGCCTCTATTTAGAATAGGATTATTAAATGTTTTTGTGTATTTTTTTTTTTCATTTACAATCCATTGTCAAAAAGTAGTGTTAATCGTTTGTCGCTTCGATAGAAAAAGTGTCATAAAGTCTTCAATTTTCGTCAAAAAAGTGAAGTGTTGTTAAAGTCCTCCTTCATAGCTAATCAATTAAAATATTTTGTGCACTTGATTTGGTTTCATCTAAAGTGTAGAAAAGTTTATTTCTTCAAACTTGAAAGTATCATTTGAGTCTTCATTTCTCTCCTTGAAGAAAAACTATCGAAAATTGCCATTTTGTGTGAAACATTTTGAATCATTGCTGCATTTAGTTTTCCTTCTTGAATCATTCACATTAAGGAGAGCTAAAAACAAATACATGCATTTTGCATTGTTCATATTAAGGTTGAAGAATGCTTGATAGGAATAGCTATGGAAATTGCATTAGATGTGCTCTTTCCTCTTTGTAAAAGATTTGATTGCTCTATCCTTTAGTAGCTAAGGTTTTCATCGTTCGAACTAAATCAAAATTTTGTTTGTCATGATAGTTGGATTTTAGGAATTGCGAACATACATCATGTGGTGAACCTTCAAAGGAAATTTTTTAGGAAATATCAACTTAAAATGAACCTCAATTAATCTAATAATGCATTGGAACCTAACGCAACACATCTAGAGGTCTAGGCTAGAGACGTGTTCCAGCGTCTTTAAACCTAGTGGCTGTCGTTCTCACTAAAGGTTGGGTGATTCCTCCTCTTTTATATGATAAGTGCTAGTATGGACTTGTGCTCCCTGTACCATCATGTATATAGTGGGAGACCCCAATAGGCTTAAATCCTTTATCCATAGGAAACCGAATCTGCCGCCTTATCAAACGCAATGCACTGAACACAACATTCAGGAAGATTAACTGCCGTACGTAAAGTGCTTGGTAATTTCTCTTTAATTTATCACCAAGGTGTATATTGCAGTTTTGCGATTGGTATGGTAACCTTTTTTGTCTAGATTCTCTAGAGTAGTCACTTTCGTTCCTTTTCGACTCCTTAAAAGAAAAGGTCCATCTGAGCACTTGTCCTTTCAGGCTCATTAAAAATCGAAGGTGACTAGAGTCATCTTTAGCTTTTTCTCGACTCTTTAAAATTGAAAAATCGAAGTTGTGTCCAAGTGTCATTAAAATTAATTGACCATGAATAACATCCCTAATCCTTAGTTGATCTTAGGTTGAAACATATGGCGACAAATCTGAAATCCACCGATCAAGGAATTTCATTTGATGGGAATTCTAGTCCTTTTCCTTCTTTCAGAAATATTGGTGCTCCTTATATGGCTACATTGTCCCTTCTGGGATTTACCATTGGCTTGTTGGTATGGTTGTTTTCAACCTCCTTGGTTCAAAATGTCATGATTTCTCTACAATCGAGTACTCCTCCAACTGGATAAAATCAACCTCCAGTTGATCCTAAAGTTGACCCTTTGCCTTCTTCCTTGGTTGTTTCTTCCTCCGTTTCTTCCTCTTCTCCTGGTGAAAGTATTGGTACTAGCAACTAGGTGGCTAAGAAGAAGAAAATTTAGTAGAAGGGAAACCAAGCAACCATTTCTTTGAATGCAACATCTGATGAGAAACCATCCATAAAGCATCACAAAGTTTGATATCAATGCAAACTTTGTGTGGAAAACCTTCTTCTTCGAAATTGTCCTGATATTCCTTAGATTTTAGAAGAATGGTCTTCCCATTCACATCATCCTGTGTCATCAACCTCTGGAGATCATGTTGGTGACACACCATCAACTAGTGATAGTAAAGCTCATGGAATTAAGGGAAAAGTCAAGCTTCCATGTAGGTTACGTGAAGGGAATCACCCCATTCACCTTTGTCCCTATTTGGATGAAGCCAAGAAAGTATTGGATAACCATCTTGCTTCACTGCAACGACTTCCATCTCGTTACAGGATCCCTAAATCCTTCACTAGTTGATGAATTGACTGACCAAAATCAATCGTTGGTCGAAACCACTGTCTCTGAAAGTGAATCCTATGATTCTATACCCGATCCAAATCAACAGGTCGATGTAACAGTTGGCCTGATTTCACCTTCAACTAATCATACCTTTCTCGAAGAGAGTGAAAACCATACCACTCAAGTTCTTTTTGTTTCCTCAGATTCAACTGAGCTTGGGGGAAGTCCACCTATTCCATCAAGACAGGAGGAAAATGCTTGAGTTCTTGTAACTCAAGGGGTTAATTCTCCTGTTTCTATGGTACCCCCTCCAAGTAGTCAAGTCACTTCCTTTGATTGCAATCGACTGGTAGGATTCTGCCTTCCTTCTTATGTGCCTTTCCAGATCATAGTACAAGTTTGTAAAATGATTGTATCTGGCACTATTATAGACGAAGGTGCATTAGTGAGTATCCTTTCCTCAACTGCTTGGAAAGCGCTTGGTTCACCACTACTTGTACCTGTTACACAGAATATGTTGGGCTTTGACAGAGGAACCAGTCTACTGTTATGGATCCTTCTTCAGTTACCTATTACTTTAGGAGGGAAAATCATTTATCTCAACGTGATGGTAGTCCCAGGACCTTTAGATTACAATTTACTTCTTGGGCGCGACTATGTTTATGACATGGGAGCTATTGTTTCAACACTCTTTCGAGTGATTTGTTTCCCGCGTGAAGGCAGGATTTTCACCGTTGACCAGCTTTCATTTCCGAGTCCAAATATAGCTCCTAGTCAACCGTCTTCCCTAAATGGTCCTTTTGTACCAATGGTATCATCCCCACCATGGGTTAATTATGTGGAAACCTGTTCCATACCTACATCAACTGACGATCAATTCAGTGATGTTGTACATCATGTACTGGGGGCATTGGAACCAGATCTCTCTTTCATGACCTCTTATGAGTTTTGATTGAATTCGAGGATAGTTCATTGTCTTGTGTAAACCTCATTAAAAAATGAAACAAGAGTTCGAGGATAGTTCTTTTACTGTATCAACCTCGTTAAAAAATGAAACAGGTCCATGAGGATAATTCCCGGTCTTGTGTCAACCTCGTTAAAAAATGAAACAAGGAGTATGAGGATGGTTCCTGGCCTTGTGTCAACCTCGTTAAGAAAATGAAACTAAGGATATGGGGATAGTTCCTTATCTTGTTTCAAGCTCATTAAAAAATGAAACAAGGAATATGAGCATAGTTCTTTGTCTTATGTCAAGCTCATTAGAAAATGAAACAAGGTCCTAAGTTCCAAGTCGAGTCTTTGATTAGATCTCGTAAAATCCCAGTCGAGTCTTTCACTTGATCTCGTAAATAAACCTTCATTCCATCCACCTGATAGCCACGAGTAGTCTACTTGGGTGAATGTAATGAAGCTTGGGGGCATGCACCTAGTGGTAAAGTTAAGTTTCCCTGTAGGTTATATGAAGGGAATCACCCCATTCACCTTTGTCTATCTAGACGAAGCCAAAAAGGTGTGGATAACCATTATGCTTAACCGCAGTGACTTCCATTTGGTTACAGGAGACTCTCCCTTTCATCATGCTAGGGCAATGTAAACTAATTTCAAGCATAGTTTTTCCTCATTTCGATCTTGTGTAAAAATGAAACCAATATCAAGCAAAGTTTTTTCTCGTTTCAAGCTTTTGTAAAAATTAAACTAGTTCCAAGCATAGTTTCCTATGGTTCAAGCTTGTCTAAAAATGAACCCATTTTCAATTTTTAATCCTTGTGATTGCTATTCTATTAGCCTCTTTTATCCGATGAGCTTTGGTATCATTCCATCACCACCATCTCTTTGGCTGATCATACGCTTTTACTTGGTTGTTTACCCTTTTTGAGGAACAGTTGCAATGAGTGGTCTTATTAACCAACCTCTTCACATCAATCAACATGTTTTGAGAAGTTCCAACATCACCGGAACCATTTTCTACCTTAGACACCACTCATTCCTCAAAATGGAGCCTCTTTAAACTCTTTTTAGACTCTCTAAATAAGAAAACATTGTCGAGTGCTTGTCTTTTCCAACTCATTAAAGTGTTGGGAACGACATCTCTTGGGTATTATTTTATCCTTTTTCGGACTTGAGGGATTATTTTACGAAAAAGAGCTTATAGATTTTTCTTTTCATCCCTTTTCAAACTCTCTAAACATGAAAAGTACTAAGTTATCTTTGTCGTTAAACTCATTAAAATATCATAATAGCGACAAACTTGTCCATCTAGACAAGACCGAGTTTAACTGTCGCTAGACTCGTTAAAACATCAAATAGCGACAGGTTCACCTGAAGGGAAAATTATAGAACAAGCATATGTTATCCTTCTCAAGCTTGAAAAAAATAAAGAGGTACTGGTTAGCAATGACTGGGGAAAAAAGGAAAAATCTTGAAGAATTTATGGTAGCAAGTCGCTCTTGAACATGACATTTTCACTTCATCTCCATTATTGAGTTGGGTTGGGTTATTCTATTCACTAGTCATCATACCATTGGTCTTTCATACCATCCATATTTTTGGGTTAACAGTACCGATCCATCTCAGTTTCACTAGTATGTTCAAGAGAAGTCATCCAGTTAATGTCTCATACACTGCAATACCTCCAACCTTCATTTTTCATGACCGCCATTCCTGGACCTTGTGTTGTCAGTTTATTTTCACCTATAGAAATCATTTGCTTCATTTCATGTCATAGATGTCGGATACATCAAGGCCCTCCTATGACAAGTCACCTCTTGTCGACATCAGTTCATTATCCAAGAATTTGACTTAGAAACACCCTTCCAGTGCTTTGAAGCTTGTTTACATAAATGGCAAGTTTCTCGCTTCCGGCGACAGGTTGACATCAATGGCCTTCGACTGAAAGATTTTGTGTGGTGTTTGACATTGGATCATGTATTCACACCACATGAAATGTACTATAGTACCTGGTGAGCACCAGTATTACAGTAATAATGCTGCAACTCCTGGGGCTTCCTACTTTACTTTTATCAACCTGGTAGTTCGTAACAAACTTCGAAGCGACGGTGCTATATGAAAAAGTACTAGCTCCTACTGCAGGCTGTCACTTGGTCAGCTAGCGCAAGATCACTAGGAGCTCAAGCCAACTTCTATGAGTTTCTAGAAGAATATTTTAACTGTGATGGAAGAAAGATAACTCTACAGAGGTTATTCTATTTGCAGAAAGAGAAAGAAGACTGGAATGTAAAAGCAAACCCTAGCAAGCCCTAAGTTACCCACTAACCCTACTTTTGAAGGAAAAGAGATGAAAACTGATGAAATGAGTGCCATTGACTACTGAAAAGGTAAATTGCATTTATTCAAGCTACTTATAAAAATAAATGAGGAGAAAACATCTTTTTGTGATTTTGAGTGTTTTTATGTGAAATTATTATGCTTGTAATTTATCTGCTTGTGATTGTGCAGAGGTTTGGTGATGAAGGAATATGGACTTGGTTTTTGCAGAGGTGGAGGAAGGTGTGGAGAGGTCCTAAAAAGCCCCTAGTACCCTTCTGAAGACTTCCATTGCAATCGGATTTGAATTTACAGGGAGTTCTACAGGAGGCTATAAGCGATCTACAGGAGGATCTACAGGAGGAGGCCAAGAGCTATTTTTGGAAGTTTTGAAGATGGAAAAATGATGGAAAAGGGTAACTACAGGCTATATGAAGGTGTGGAGGTGTCTGGAGCTTGTCAATGAAGGTCAAGAGGGAACACGGTGGTTGGATTCGTTTAAATGGCAAGAGGGAAGCTTATGGAGAAAAACGTAGAAATTAGGGAAGATTGGCGAAATGTTGCGAATGACTTGGGAAATCTGTGAGAAGTGAGCTGGTGCTAGCTGTTTTATGGAGGAATGGTGAGTTGAGCTGTCCTACAAGAGATCTCCAAATCTACTTACGAAAACTGCTCAAAGAAAGGACTAACGATACTATGAAAACAAAAATTTCTCTAGCTTGACCTAATTTCTGACCTACAAACAGAAAATGTTGAATAGTAACCTTTGAACAGAAAAGCATGCAGAAATATCTATTGTAAAAGAACAGGAATTGATCTACGCAACTAAATCTGAATCAATATATCAATCTTTCTGAACCAAGTCATCACACTAGAAGTTGCATGGAAGAGCAAAACTGTGTTTTTGCTAGCAGCAATGGTGTCAAGATCTCAAATCATTATCTCAGGAAGGGAGAAAATAGATCAGGGCCTGTTGGTTCCTTTTTGAGTCTTAACCTATCCCTATATTAATCTACTTCAGCAACTAAAACAAAATCAGTTATGCAAACCACCAAAATAAACCTAATCTAAACATAGTAAAATGAATCTATGTAACAGAAATTAACTCATGAACTGAAGCAAAAACATATAAAAACAAAGCAAGAGGTGCTAGGAAGCTTGGGTTGGGCCCTAACCTAAGAGCTACAACCATCTGAAAGAGGTCAGTGTTGGCTCAAAAATTGTTTCATCTTCATTATAAAAAATAATAGTCACATTACATGAACTGTTCTCAGAAAGAAGCTCAAAAATAAGCTGAACAAGTGCTGCACAAAAGTGCGAAAATTATACTAATGACTGGCTAACTTACTAAGGATCTAAGCCCTCTTAGTTATACAAATGGATACCTCCAAAAGTCCTCCTAAAATCAAGGAGCTTGGCTTCCCGGAGATAAACAACAGTTCTTCTTTACTTGCTCAGCTGCCCCTTGGATGCATCAATGTGGACCTTTGTGCTCCGAGTGGCTTGATGGATGATTCACGGAAAGGGGTCATAAATGAAGGAGACACCTCCCTACAAATCCTCTTCCCTATTTTCCTTGAGTGTTTTTTGCCATTTGCTCATAAATCCCTTGACTTTGTCCAAAATTGACCAAAAATTTTGCATAAAGCACACATTAGATTACATGGAAAAATGACTAATCCAATTCACTCTATTAGCATAAATATATTCAAAAAAATGCAATAAACTAATGAGAATGGTGGACTAAGTTGAATTAAGAGGCAAAATGAGCCCATATAACTACCCATTTCTGGGGCTCATCATCACCCCCTTACTAAATGGGTTGCTCATCCTCTGAGCAACTAATCTAAATCTTTATCCTTGATGGCTCTGATAGATTCCCTGACATCCCATGTTTCTGATGTGATATCTTCCTCTTTATCATGGAATCCTACCTTTCTATCGACCTCTTCCCACTGTTTCTATTCTTCCTCCTCTTTTAATCCTTCTAGTAGTCCTAGCAGCAGTGGAGGACTAAATTTGAGGTCAATCCAATTGGCCTTCAAACTTTACATAGAGTGCTTATACAGTGGCACTCTCCTCATGGCTTCCCTCATCCTGTTTGGGGAGTGATACTCCATAATTGGTAGGCTGTGTGGCAATGTGTTCCACCTTCTCATGCAGGCATGAATGCAGTCATCTCCAAACAATCTCTCCATGTCCTCTAAATGTGCAATAGCTTGGACTTGCTTATCAACATAGTTGGGGACAACTTGAGGATTAGTTGTAAGATGTTAGTGGGCATAGATGAGAGCCATGGGGACTGTTGGTTCTACTCTAGCCATCAGGGGTTCATTAAGCTCTTTTGCCATCATTTTTTGGATTTCTGTTGCCCTTTTCTCTTCATGGCTCATCCAAGATGTCATGGCCATTAGCTGCAAGTCTCCTAACATAGCATTTGGATCCCATAGGTTCATATCAGTAAAGGCCATGTTGTGCAAGTAAAACTCTACCAGCTTTACTTTGTCCTTAGTTGAATTGTGATCACATAGATTCATGAATTGGACATAATCTTGAAAAGGCATTGTGCCCCTCTAGGCCAGTGTCTTGATCTGAAATTGGAGCCATTGATCCTTGAGGTACACTGCATATGATTTGGCTGGCTTCCTGCACTGCAATGCCTCCATAGCCCAGCTGGCCATGTAGGCTAATTGGGCTTCCCTTTCCTGTAGCTGCCTTCTTAAGATCAATACCTCATTTTCTGCCTGGAATTCCCTTTCCTGTTGTTGTCTTATTAATGTCTCACTATTTTTGCCTAGGGTTCCTCTTCCTTTTGCTATCCTTTTAAGATTGACAGCTCATTTCCTCCTTGGGGATCCCTTTCTTGCAGTTGCTTCTTTAACATTTCATTTTTTGCCTCTAATTGAGCTCTTCTGATGCTTTCTGTATGCCTGACCATGTTCAATTCTTTTCCCATTTCCATTAATTTATTTTCCATGTGCCCAATGTATTCCACCCCTCTTGATTTTGCAATTTGCATCCATGTATGGGTCCTTACTCTTTCATTTTCCAGCTCAAAGAAAAGAGGGACTGCAATCTTTTGTGGGATGATCTTCCCCCCTTCCAGAAGGTTGTAGTAAGAGCCTAAGTTAGGCTGAGGTCCAAGCTTTGGTACCTCTTTTTCCTTGTCTTCCTCCTTGGTCTATTCTCCTGCCTTCTTTCCAAGTTTTTCAGTTTCTTGGAGCTTTGTCAATGTCTCCTGTAGAGTGGTATGCGCCTCCTATAAGCCTATTTTAGAGTCCATTAGTTTGATCATTTCTTTCCAAGTAGAGGTCTTAAGACTTCCTCTTTCGTAAGTGATGGGGGTTTTGGATGGAGATTCCTCCTTTGTTGTACTAGGGACATCTTCAATGATGATGGGCTCCATTGAAGGTGGCTAACGTTTCACCATATTTATTTTGGTGCTCTTTCGAGCCTTGAAGTACATATATGGTTGTCTCTTCCTTTTTCCTTTGGGCTTGGCTGGAGTAGTAAGTGCAGCAAGAACAATTGTTGCCTCTCTTGCTAGTGTCTCAGGAGACACTTCCTTTTGCTTTGCTTCTTCTTCTTCATCTGTTGTTTTTCTTATTTCTGCTGGTTTTGCGTATGCTATCTCTGGTTTTGTTTTCTCTTCTACTTGCTTAGTTTTTTATTTTCCTATGGCAACCTTTTTCTGCACTATCTTAGGCTTCTTATTTTCTATTCTTGGCCTCTTCTTTTTCTCTATTGTGGTTTTACCCTTTTCTGCTTTTGATTCTTCTTCTTCTTTGCTTTAGGTTCATCTTTAGTGGTGCCATGTTTCTCCTCTCCTATCTCGTTTTCTTCTTTTTCTGTGTGGGGTTCCTCTTCTTCCAATTGAGTGTCCTTTTCTTCTTTAATGGATTTCCTTCTCAGTTTCCCCTTTTTGTTCCTCCTCTTCACTTTCAGCTGGACTAAAGTCATCGGTGAGAGTTTCTATATCATCCTCTTTAGTCATGTTTCTGAAAATCTTCCAGGCTATGGGGATTGTGAAAGTGTGGAGGGCATCCTCCACTAGCAATTTAATTAGCCCATGGTGAGCCAATTGGTCTGGAACCCCTGCCTTCAATTTATTGCTAGATTCTATTAAGGATTGGAGGAGAAAATATGAATACTGAGTTTTTTGGATGTAGGAAGGTCCATGCCATATCTTAGTTCATGTAACAGCATGAAATGGTACCCATAAACTATGTTGAATTTTCCCTCACAGGAGATGTATTTCATAATCTAATAACTGACCTTACCCCATGGATAAGGTATACTTGTCCTCCTGATGCCAATCTTGTCCTCCACAAGATGTTCATTAGGCTGGAAAAGGTTTCCTTAGTAACTTGGCCCAGTGGTTTTTCTTCCTTGCTCCAGGGGAGTCCAAGTGGGAGACTTGTAATCTTGCTGATGAACTCTAGGGTGATTCCTATAGTTAGACCCCTGAAACTGACAGTGGCATGGGTTTTTGAGTGAGGTTTTCAAGAGAATAAAAATTCCTCTGTGACTTCCTCATAATACCCATGAAACTTTTCAAAGAAGGGCATCCAATTTGCCCTAGTAAAGAGGGCTACCACTTCTAGATGTTCATGCAGCTTAGTTGAATTCAGAGGCTCCTTCCTCTTAAAACCCCCTGTCATGATGTTCAGAGACTGCTGGAATGTCTCAGGTGAGGAGGAAGGCAACAAGTTTCAAACCCGAAAATAGAGGAACAGCTAGGGTTTTCTTTCTTTTTAACAAAAACAAATTGCAACTTTCCTCCCTTCCAAACTCTATTCTTAAACTTAATTTACTTCTCGATCTGTTTGAGGGAAACAATATCTTAAAAAATAGAGAGTATACAAGATAGTGTTTTTTCCTTTTCACAAAATAAGCAGACTACCCAATGCAAGTTCACTCTTTTACAGGCTTAATTTTCTAGAGTTGCATCATCTCTTTACATAAGAGAGTACCATGGAGGAGAAAGAGACAGTATTTCAGTGCAAAGAGCAAATGGAGAAACTGTATATATTTTTAAAAAAACATAGGCAGACTCTGTTCTCACTTTCCTTCCCTTTTCCAACTCAACACCTCGCTTGAAATCACACCACCATTTGTAGAGATGGAAATGCAGAGAGGGTCTACACAAAGCCTACCTCTTCGAGCTCGAATTTGCCATAAAATACCAAATTTTCCTCTATGATGCTGCTCATTGGCCCTCCTGTAGAAAGGCTCATGTAGGACTATGTTTCCACTCCTATAGAGTCCGATAATTCTCCTGTAGAGCCCAATAAGCAGAAGGGTTATGAAACTGATAGAGAGTGACTATTTCGAGGCTCTGGAGGTGGTAGGTAGCTCATTGCAGTTGAGAGCACAACAATACAAATGAAAACAAAGGTGGTGAAGGCGATCGACTGCAACTTAGTTAGGCTTATGGGAGAGAGTTGCGGTGGTGAGATGAGGTGACAGGAAGGGTACATTACCCTCATCCAGACCGTTGGCTCCTACTTCAATGCCATTATGAAACTTCATTTTGCTTGCCCGTAATTATTTCCATCATTCGCATTTGGATGCTGCCAATACTTGTTTTGAGATTCTCTCGAGTTGACTGATAACACGTGTGGAGTGCACCCACTGAGCATTGTTTGAACTAGATGAGGGTGGTGAGTTAGCTGGCCACTGATCTCATTTAATCATAACCATCTCATTTGTCCATGCATTTTTTAAATTATACTCATGCAATAGAGGAATGGGTTTAGTCACTTACCTGTTAGTCGAGAATTTCCTGCTACTGTGTTGTTGCATGCTTAGACTTTGGCGTTCTATCTGTGGACTTCTACTACTAGTGCCCGTGGCTTTTGAATTGATGGCTCGGCTACCTTGTACTAGTGATCTTCAATTAGGTCTGGCTCCTTCTACATTTTATACATCTTTGGCTGCACTGACCCTGCCTTTGGAGCTTGATTTTTAAGGGGATTAGCTGCTATAGGAATCCTACAGGATTTCCTGTAACTGCTTCTCCCTCCAAACATTTTGGCTGAGGCTTGAGTAGGGACTAGAGAGGTAGCTAAGGAAGGCTCTGTCAGTCAAGGAAAAGCAGCTCGTATGCACTAGGTAAGAGTTAAGTTAAGGATGCTACTTGGTTATTCTTCATTTTTTTTAAAAACAAAAGAAACAGGATTTCTGTGTTTTCTGTATAGGGAAGAAAGAAGTGAGTGGAAATGCAGTGGTGTAGGTATGGAATGGAAAGTTAGAGGATGAATGGTGTTAGGGGGGTCCACAGGTCTTTTGGACAAGGTTCTAGCCCTCTGATCCTTTTCTGGACTTGATTTCGAGCTCTCTATGATTTCTACAGGAGCCTCCTGTAGAATGCACAGGGCCTCCTCTAGGATGCATAGTTTTCTAGAACAAGTGAGACCAGGGACTAGGAAAAGACAATAATCATGGAGAAATGGTCTATTAGAGGTGTATTCAGCTTGGCCATGTCCCTTTTTCTTTTGTGTTCCTCATGCAATCTACAATGCATTCAAAAGAAGTTAATTTTCTGTTCCTGTTTTTTTTTTCTTTTTCCTTTTTCTTTTTATTTATTTTTATTTTTTTAGAGAAAGTTGGGGCACCTCCAGGAGGTTTTCACCCTCACTGCCTGCCCTGGGTGCCTCCAAGTGGAGGCTTTCACCTAGGGATATTTTATTCTCCTCATTTTTTTCTTTAGGAGGGTGTGGGCGGAGTGGAGGCAGAGAGTTGCTCCACTACGAACACTGTTTTACTTAGATTCTCAATGAATTCTTGCCTGGAGAGGGGCTTCCTATAGACTTTCAACCTATGCCCATTGACAAGCATAGGGATGGATTCTTCTTCGATGGACCTGATCAGAATTGAACCATTGTCATTGCACCTTTCTACTGTGTATGGTCCCAGCCATCTTGTCCTCAGTTGGCCCTTGAAATCTTTATACCTTGAATCATACAGTAGCGCCAAATATCCTTCCGGGAATTGTTTCTCTTTGAGGTGTCTATCATGCCATATTTTCCTTTGAAGTTGGACTACTTTTGAGTGGAGCAGGGCTTGCAATCTTTGTTCGTCTAATCCATTTAGCTAGAGTAACCTTTCCTTTTGTGCATGGCTGAGATCTAGGTCCAACTGAGCTGCCATCCTTAGTTGTTATATTCAAATTCTATTGACAATAAAGCCTTCTTCCCATAGACTAGCTCATAGGGCGTGAACCCTGTGGTGGTCTTCCAGGTGGTGTTATAGGCCTAGGTGGCCTCAGCCAATCGATCTACCCAATATTTTCTGTTGCTGCTCACTACCTTGGTCAAAATCCCTTCCAAAGCTCTGTTAGTGACTTCCACCTATCCATTTGCTTGCATATGGTAAGGGTTGGAAGTTCTGTGCTTAATTTTGTGATGTGTGAGTAGGTCTTCAATCAGATTGGAGGTAAACTGACTCCCTTGATCTGTGACTAATTCTCTTGGATATTGAAACTTGTAGAATATATTCTCTCTCAAAAACTCAGCTACGTTTTCTTCTGTTGTTGCCTTGATCGCCTTTGTTTCTACCCATTTTGTCAGATAATTAGTGCACACAATGATGTAAGATTTCTTCTTTGAAGGAGGGTTGACAGGACCCACAAAGTCCATGCCCCACTTCTCAAATGGCTCGAAAGTCACATGAGGTTGCAGGGGAATCTCATCCCTTGGAGTAGGTTTCCCCATCCTTTGACACTAGTCACATTGGTTGATATTGTTGGCATTATGGCTAAAGTGTTGTCCTTGATGGCAACCCATACAGGTGATGGATCACTGTACAACAGGTCAGTAGCAAAGATTGATGATCAGCTCTCAAATATTGAAGAAAATAAGGGGTACGCAGGTACACCTTACAGAAAGTGTGTACCCGCAAGTACACCGTGAAGGGACAGCGTCCTAATATGCAGATAAGCTGTCCAGGAGGTGCGTACCCCAGTGCACACATTTCAAGGCAAAGAAAAGCACACGTGGGGTTTCTTATGTTTAACTAGCCGACGGTATTTGTGTTTCTATGGTTTTGGCTCGTGGTATTGATCCATGTTTTTAGGGGGAGCTTGCCTATATAAAGCAAAGCAGATCATTTGGCTTAGTATGCTTTTGGGTTGAATATCTTAAGATCTGATCTATTGGGTTATTGTTTCAAAAGGCTTGATCTATATGAAAGTGAAAGTGGAAAGCGAATATGTAAAGGGTGATCTCTCGAGCGCAAGTTCAGATCTAAGCATCTGACTGTATTTCAGCCCTAATCAGAGGTACGCAGAGGCGACAAGGAAGCAGTGCGTGTGTACGTAGAAGCGACGAAGGGTCAGTGCGTGGGTACGCAGAGCGACAGTGGTTCAGGTGCGTGCCTACTGTGTCAGTACGCGGTGCGATTGTTCTTTTGGGTGCGTGCCTGCTGTGTCAGTACGCGGTGCGATTGTTCTCCTGGGTGCGTGCCTACTGGCCAGTACGCGGCGCGATAATAATTTTGGGTGCGTACTATACGCAGATCAGTAAAAGGAACAGGGAAAGCATGCCAAACTTCAAACTCTCAGGATTCAGTATGAGACTCTCAAGATTTATAATGATGAAAGTGTGGATAACTATTTTCTTCGAGTAGATGAAATTTTTAATTGTATGAAAAATCTGGGAGAAGAAATAAAAGAGGCTATTGTGGTTGAAAAGGTTCTAAGATCATTGTCCCCCAAGTTTGAATCTAAGGTATCTGCAATAGAAGAAAAAGAAAATCTACGAATTCTTACTATGTCTCAGCTACATGGAATTCTAACTGCCTATGAAATGAGAAAGGGAGGTCCATCAGATAGAAGAAAAGCTGCTTTCAAGGCATCAGGCAAAGGAGATTATTATGA
>APFE031437746.1:42758-66194 GCA_000404065.3 Pinus taeda
CCCCCCCCCCCCTCTCAGTATTATTTCCAACAGATATATCTCCTTACATATTGATAAAGAGTGGGCCAATAGCAACCTGCTTGCAGAATTTTGAAGGCAGTCCTTTTTGCTGCAAAATGGCCCCCACAGGGCCCATCATGACAAGTTAGGAGAATGTCAAAAACTTCCTCCTCCCTGAAACATCTCCTCAAAACCTGATCTAGGCCAAGTTTGAAGAGATTACCCCCAATCCAAGTGAAAGGGGCACTTTTCGTCACGATCTTGCTCTTCTCGTTTGACGACAAGTGTGGCGGGAATTGTGTGTAAACCAAGTAATTTGGTATATCAGTAAACTATGGAGAGAGTACTGAGATAGAAAATAGGTGTTCATTTGGAATTTGATCATCCACCATTCCTTCTTCACCTGCAGGCAGATCTATTCTAGACAAAAAATCAGCAACATCATTTTCCTTACCCGGATTATCAATAATGGTTAAATCAAATTGCTGCAATAAAAGCAATCATCTAATAATGTGAGCATTTACATCTGGTTTGTTCATTAAATACCTAATTGCAGCATGATCAGTGTGTACAAATGTTTGATAGACGGTGATGTAGTGTCTGAACTTATTTAGGGAATGGACTATAGCTAGGAGCTCCTTTTCGGTTACAGTGTAGTTTAATTTTGCCTTCGACAAGTTTTCATCAACTTGCCCTAAGGCTGCTCCTATTGCTTTGTTCGAAGCATCTGTATGAATGTGGAAAGGTAGGGCCCAATTTGGTCCTCTCACAATTGGGGCAGTCACCAGTTTACTTTTCAAGGTATCCAAAGCCTCTTGATAGTTGTCAGTCCATATGAAATCAACATCTTTTCCCAAAGGACCAAACAATGGAGAGGCTAGCTTACCGAAATCCTTAATGAATCTTCTATAATACCCTGCTAAGCCTAGGAAACTTTGAACATCTCTTACCTTTTGAAGAGGTGGGACCCTTTGGATGATGGCAATTTTGTTGGGGTCCACCTGTAATCCTTGCTGAGAGATTGCATGACGTAGCACAGTCCCTTCATTCATCAGGAATTCACATTTTTTAGGACTGAGGGACAAGTTCATTTCAATGCACTTGTCCAAAACTTTTCCCAAGTTAGACAAAGCTTCCTGGAAGTTAGAACCATAAGGGGTAAATTCATCCATATAGATTTCCACTACATCATGAACTACTTCAGCAAATATACTCAATACTGCTCTTTGGAAAGTGGCGAGAGCATTGCACAATCTAAAAGGAAGGACCTTATATGAAAAGGTACCCCAAGGACAAGTGAAAGTAATCTTATCTTGGTCTTCTAGGCTAATTTGGATCTTGTTGTACTCACTAAGCCCATCTAGGAAGGAGAAAAACTTCTTCCCTGCCAGACCATCTAACACTTGATCTATGAAAGGCAAAGGAAAATGGTCCTTCTTGGTGGCCTTTTTCAGTTCCCAATAATTAACATAGATTCTCCACTAGCACCAAAGGAGAGACCCATTCGCTGTCAGAGATAGGGTAGATGAATCCTGCGTCCAGTAAATTTTGCAGTTCTTCTTTGACTATGTCCTTAAGGGTTGGATTCATCCTCCTTTGAGGCTGCCTGACTGGTTTGCAATCTTCCTTAATGTAAATGTGATGAGTACAAACTAAAGGGTGCACTCCCTTAATCTCCTTATAGCTCCAAGCAAGAGCATCCAAGTGGTTTCTTAATAAGCTACACAGTTCTTTCTCCTAAGAGGTGGATAGGGATGAGTTGATCTTCAAGGTTCTTTTTGCGCTAAATTCCATGTTCTTAACTCGGAGAGAGGTTGGGTCAGCCACACAGAGATCAACTAAAGCGTTGGCTTGGGTTTCTTCCACCAGCTCTTCTAATGGCAACACACTGGGGGTGGATTCTGAATCAAGTTTTCAATAAGATCATCCTTGATTTGTGCCCCCCCCGATGGTAGCTTCCACTGCACACAGTGGTGCGGAATAAACTTCATCCTCATCTTCCTCCTCCAACCATAGAGGTAAATCATGTTCTAACAAAGGTTGGGCAAGAGGATATAGGACTAGCTACTTGGAGATATGCCCATTCTTGATTGTCATGTTCCCAGCTCAACAACTGATGTAGGCATCTGCAGTAGCCAACCAGGGTCTTCCCAAGATGAGAGGATACCCAGTGAGCTTTTCCTTTGGTTGGAGAACTAGGAAATCAGCAGGGTACTCCCATGAATCGATGGAGACCATTACATCTTCCATAATCCCTTCAGGGGTCACGGTGGAGCAGTCTTCTAACTGTGGCACTATTGTGGTCTTTCTCAGGGAGCCTGGCAGGTTGAGCTTGAGCATAGTGTCCTTGGTCATCACATTAATGGTAGCCCCTAGATCAATTAGGGTATCGGGGATTATGGTTCCATTGATTTGGAAATCGACTACAGGGCTTCGAGGGTCTAGATATTTCGGATAGATTACCTACCCCAACATCAAGTCAGACAGTTGTCCTATGACATTGATAGTTGGAGCATCTCTCCTGCTCCTACCTGGGTGCCTGAAACACTTCTCCTTGATTATCTTGTTTTATATAAGCACATCCTTTATGGCTTGGAGAAGTGGTATCTTTACACATAATTGTTTCAATTCTCCCAAAGGTTCAGTTTCTTCTAAGGTAGGTTGTGTTGTTCTAGTTAATTTCTCAGGAAAGGGTGGAATGGCTTTTGGTTCACTTTCCTCTTTTTCTTCCTCATCCTCCTTAGGGGGAGGCTGGTTATCTGGGAGAACCTTCCCAGATCGTAGGTCAATCCCCTGAATCTCCACAGAATAGGTCGGGCAGGATGTTTCCCCACTATATACCGATGGGCCTGTCTACTATTCGGGTTCGGGTTCAGTTGAGCAGGTATTTGGGGTTGCCTTGGTGGAGCAGGAGGCAACAGTTGTGGTTGAGCAGGTGGTGGAGGAAAAAGAGTGGGAGGAGAGTTGTACTGGAGCCTCCACCCCTGATGAGGTGCATTCCACTGAGGCCGTGGCTGAGCATAAGAGTGAAATGAATGAGCAGTCGGTTAAGCATGGTATTGAGGTGGATATGACTAAGGAGGGGGTGTGGACCAGGAAGGATGAGTAGGGGGGCCCAAGAAGGAATGGTGGCTTGATTGAGGTTGTAATATGTCTGGGATGTCCCTTGCATTCCTTGTTGGTAAGGTTTGGGCCCATGTGGCCTCCTTTGGTTCATGAAATAGAGTGGTTCAGTGGCTCCTTCAGCCCCCTGGTATGCAGCTTTAAGTCCGTGCAAGGAAGGCTACTTATTTGTAGAATGTTCTTCTTCACAGATTGAACACACTTCTATAGAGTTCAATGGACATTCGTTCCTAGGATGCCTTCTGGTGCATCTAGGGAAAAAAATGGACAAATCCCTCTCTGCTTCCTCTTGTTTTCTTTTGATGTGCAAGGTATCCATTTGCATGGAAAGAGTCTGCATCATCTCGCTCTTGAAATCTTTCAGCAGATTTCCAAAGTCACCTCTAAGGGATGAATTGGATGAGGATGTACTGGCTAGGGGTTGACTTCCCCTACCTCTCTTCCTGGCTGCTCTAGAATGGTTTCTAAACACAATCTTTATGTCTACATAAGGTAGTTGGTAGATGTACCCCCAGCCAGCAAATGGAGGGTATCTAGAAGGTCTTCCAGGACCCCTCTGAGCAGGACCAACTTCAGAGATTCAGGGTCAAGTGTGCACCTGGCCCTTTTATAATTGAGTTGAAGCCTCTCTTCATAATCTTCCAAGGATTCGTTGCTTCCCATGGTCATTTGGAATATTTCCTCCTTGGTATCCTTTGAGCTATAGTAGTCCCAGTATAGTTATTAAAGGCTTACTGCATCTGAGCCCAAGTTGTGATGTTGTTGCCAAGTAACCCCATGAACCAGCATAATGCTGCATCCTTGAGGATAGAAGGAAATAGTTTCAACTTTTGTTCATCTTCTGCATAGTCATAGGTTTGACAGATTTACAAAAAATTCAAACAAAAATGTATCAGGATCTTCAATAGTCAACCCATGGAAATGAGGTAAGGCTGAAGGACTTATGTTCTTCATTTTAGTGTCCCCATTGGTCTCTCGAATGGGAAAGGTACCCTCTACTCTTTCCCCATTCCCTCTAACATTTCTGTTTTCAACCATGGTCTCAGGACGGATGGTTTCTTGCTCTTCTTCTGTTATAGGATTTTCGTATATCTCTGGTGGTTCACCTATAGGTTCTTCTGGATCACTACCATCGAAGAAGAGATAAGGGTGAATTTATGATGTGGTGGGGGTGTTGGGTAGGAATTTCCTTGAATTATCTCTGTTCCTACAAGGCATGAAAGGAAATCTATTTTTGAGTGATTTTTTTTTTTTTTGTACCTGCAAAACTAAAATGGATTGAACAACAAATTGCAACTAACTGAAATGAACTTGCTGAAATGAAATTGCAGAATTGAAATGAAAGCAAGGAAATAACTAATCTACTTTTCTAGAATGGAAATTTCAGAATTGAAATGAAAGTGAGGAAATGACTAATCTACTTTTGTTGAACTAGAAATTGCAGAATTGAAAGGGTTAATCTACTTTTGCTGAAATGGAAATTGCAGAATTAAATGAAAGCAGGAAATGCCTAATCTACTTTGGTGAAATGAAAATTGTAGAATTGAAATGAAAGGAGGAAATGCCTAATCTACTTTTGCAGAATTGAAATTGCAAAATTGAAATGAAACAACTACTCTACTTTTGCTGAAATAAACTACTTAGCAGAATGTTGCAGTAGAAAATAGAAGAAAGCAGTAATCACAAAATACTCTAATGCTTCCTTGGCAACAACACCAAAAAGTGGTGAGCACCAGTGTTGCAGCAATAATGCCGCAACTCCTGGGGCTTACTACTTTACTTTTATCAACCCAGTAGTTCGTAACAAACTTGGAAGTACGATGTTGTATGCACAAGTACTAAATCTTACTGCAGGCTGTCACTTGGTCAGTTGGCAGAAGATCACTAGGAGCTCAAGCCAACTTCTATGAGTTTCCAAAAGAAACTTTTAATTATCAAGGAAGAAAGATAACTCTACATAGGCTATTCTATTTGCAGAAAGAGAAAGAAGACTGAAATGTAAAAGCAAACCCTAGTGAACCCTAATTTACCCACTAACCCTAATTTTGCAGGAAAAGAGATGAAAACTGATGAAATAAGTGTCATTGACTACTAAAAAGGTAAATTACATTTATTCAAGCTACTTCTGAAAATAAATGAGGAGAAACATCTTTTTGTGCTTTTGAGTGTTTTTATGTGAAATTATTATGCTTGTAAATTATCTAGTTGTGATTGTGCAGAGGTTTGGTGGCAAAGGAAGATGGATTTGGTTTTTACAGAGGTGGAGGAAGGTGTGGCGAGGTCCTAAGAAGCCCCTAGTACCCTTCTGAAGACTTCCATTGCAATCAGATTTCGAAAAACCACTTATAGGGAGTTCTACAGGAGGCTGCAGGGGATCTATAGGAGGAGGTCGAGAGAATTTTTTGGAAGTTATGAAGATGGAGAAATAATGGAAAATGGTAACTGAAGGCTAGATTAAGGTGTGGAGGTGTCTGGAGCTTGTCAAGAAAGGTCAAGAAGGAACATGATGGTTGGATTTGTTCAAATGGCAAGAGGGAAGCTTATGGAGAAAAATGCAGAAATTAGGGCAGATTGGCGAAATGTTGTGAATGACTTGGGAAATCTGTGAGAAGTGAGCTGTTGCTAGCTATTTTATGGAGGTATGGTGAGATGAGGTGTCCTGCAAGAGATCTGCACATCTACTTACAAAAACTGATCAAAGAAAGGACTAACTATACTATGAAAATGGAAATTTCTCTAGCTTGACCTAATTTCTGACCTACAAACAGAAAATGTCGAACAATAACCTTTGAATAGAAAAGAATGAAGAGAGACCTATTGTAAAAGAATAGGAACTAATCTAGGCAACTGAATTTGAATCAATATATCAATCTTTCCAAACCAAGTCATCACACTAGAAGTTGCATGGAAGAGCAAAACTATGTTTTTGGTGGTAGCAATGGTGTCAAGACCTCAAATCATGACCCCAGGAAGGGAGAAAAGAGATCAGGGCCTATTGGTTGCCTTTTTGAATCTTAATCTATCCCTGTGTTAACCTAGTTCAGCAACTGAAACAAAAGCAACTATGCAAACCACCAAAAGCAACCTAATCTAAACATAGTAAAATGAATATATGTAACATAAATTAACTCATGAACTGAAGAAAAAACATATAAGTACCAAGAAAGAGGTGTTGGGTAGCTTGGGTTGGGCCCTAACCCAAGAGCTTTAGCCCTCTGAAAGATATCAGTGCTGGCTCAAAAAATGTTTCATCTTCATTATCAAAAATAATAGTCACATTACATGAATTGTTCTAAAAAAGAAGCTCGAAAATAAGTTGAACAAGTGTTACACAAAAGTGCGAAAATTCTACTAATGACTGGCTAACCTACTGAGGCTCTAAGCCCCATTATTTATACAAATGGAGTCCTCCAACAATCCTCCTAAAATCAAGGAGCTCGGCTTCCCAAAATTGGAGATAAACAATAGTCCTTCTTTACTTGCTCGGCTGCCCCTTGGATGCATCAATGTGAACCTTTGTGCTCCGAGTTGCTGATGGAGGATTTGAGGAAAGGGGTCATAAATGAAGGAGACACCCCCTACAAATCCTCTTCCCTGTTTTCCTCGAGTATTTGCTACCATTTGCTCATAAATCCCTTGACTTTGTCCAAAATTGACCAAAGAATTTGCATAAAGCACACATTAGACTACATGGAAAAATGACTAACCCAATTCACTCTATTAGCATAAATATATTCGAAAACATGCAATAAACTAATGAGAATGGTGGATTAAGTCGAATTAAGAGGCAAAATGAGCCCATATAATTACCCATTTCTGGGGCTCATCAGTACCTTGAGGGTCATTATCATTAGCAGTGATCCC
Source organism: Pinus taeda (assembly GCA_000404065.3). NCBI lineage: Eukaryota > Viridiplantae > Streptophyta > Pinopsida > Pinales > Pinaceae > Pinus > Pinus taeda. The sequence continues at coordinate 49,746 of APFE031437746.1, forward strand.
TCTTGTGTCTGTTAGCAGCTCACATCATTGGCTGGTAATCAGGCAATATATTTCCATGTTCAACCTCAGAACATCTCTTCACATGGTTTGACTTGTACATCGAGCAAAGATTGAATGAGTTTGAAGACCCCGGATCTAGTTTCATCCATCCGGGATGTGATATATTCAGGGATACAAAAACATCAAATGTACAAATGCTCTACACAGATGGTCATCCTAATCATGGATTATGACTCTATATCTGTAGAATCACAAGTCTGTATCTGCAGATGGTTATCTGATCTATGTACATGAAATGAAAATCTATAAAGCTGAGCATGGGAATGCCTCCCTCAGCTAGTTCATGAAAAATCATATTATCATGATGTATTGTATTGTAATTTATGCAAGTCACCTTCTAGTTCGAAACTTTTGATCCTCATGATAAAGCTTTTCACGCGACATGAACATTTATGACCTCACGCTTTAGGGGGCAACTATTATAGAAATATTTGGGTGCATCAACCCCAAACTCATATGTTGATGATATTAGGGCTCATCAACTTCTAAAAGAGTTGTTTTATACCTTAAAGAAGCTTAGTCATCTGAATGACTCATTCCCCAAAAATTCCATCTCAGAAATCATCCAGAAAGTGCCTGAACTGAACCATATCTGAAAGCCTTGTGTTAGGGTGAGATGCATCTCACCTGCTACACTATCTAAGTGAGATGCATCGTATTTTGGCCCTTTAGTAAGTGCGATGGGAGAGGTTGGGAAAAATTCTGGGATAGTTTGTGAGTTGGTTTCTCATGGAATCTTCTAGAAACTTCACTTGTGCCACTTGCCTCTCTGAACTCGCCCAAGGATGACCAAAGGAACTAGGAAACCATCTCTAATTACCCTCTCTTGAGGAACTAATTTCAATAAATTGAATGACATTCATCATCCCCATTGATGACTCACCCTCTTGCAATCATCTATAAAAGGATCTCCCATCCAAGAGATCAGAAGGTTGAATTATTCTGAGTTGTAAGAAAGTGCTACTAGTTTTAGTGTTGAGGTGAGAGCATTGTGTCATTGTTGGTGTGTTCTTGCTAATTCATGAGGTGAAGAAGGCTTGAAGCTAGGAGGGTGGCTCTAGATTAGACTTCTTATGGATTGTAATTCTCCTTGATATCAATAAAGTTCTTCAAGATTTTTCCCAATTGATTGTGTTAATTGTAAATGCATTCATTTGTTTATCATATTTCTAATTCTATGATGTTTATGCTGTGATGGATCAGTATGCTTTGACAGGTATTTATTTCTGTAGCTGTGCAGGTACTCTCCAGGCTTGTTAAGTATGAGGAGAAGTTACAAGATTGGCCAAAGGAGAGGGAGATCAAGTGAGGATTCAAGATAAAGCTACAAGCTGGTCTTTCATAATCTCTTTCTTATCTATCACTCATAGTGAATTTCTTTAACTGTTGTTTTTAGCTTAGCTACCAAACCTAGAGGGTTAGTCGTTCTACAAGACACTAATTTTCCCAGAAACACTGTAGGGGTTTCAAGAGGTTGCTGCTTCAGTTGGACTTGGTGAATGGTCCCAAAAGGGATAGAAATAGGTGTGAGGGGATTAGAATTTGTGAGTTGGGCCACCATGCTATAGGGCCTGTGGCCGAATGGCTATTGAGGTGTTGCACCCATGTCCTAGGTTGCAGTGTATGAAAAATAGCTATTATGGGGGTGTGTTAGTTGGGGCACAAGAATTTCCATGCGGGTGTGGGAAAGGGTAATACTGGGCTTGGGATTGTCTACACTGCTTGTTATGTAAGAGGTCAGGGGGGCACAAGATTGCATGTGCAAAGGTTATGGTCGACATCGATGGGTGGCAGAGCCTGTGGGTGATGAAATGACACATTATAATTGATTGTAAAATTTGGTTTCTTGACACCATGAAAGGTACATAGAGTGGTAAACCTCCTCCAGGGGTTTAGAGGCCTGCCTCATTGATGCAAGAGCATTCAACGAAAGGAATATCATTGTAAATAATAGACATAGGGGGTCATGCATTTTAGGAAATAGATTCCTAAGCCTCAAGTCAAAGTAATATTTAGGCTTTTAAGTTATTTAATTAGATAATGGGAGAATATGTAAATGCTCTCAAAATAAAAAAAATGAGAACATGAGTGGTAGAAGTAAAATCCAACTCTTAAATAGTTCCATGATTCTAGGAACAAGAGAGAGTTTTAGGCATTAAATGGGAAGCAGATAAGAAGACTTTTCTATTTTAAAACAGAGAAAAAGATGGAGTAGATAAAGTCTGCGACATATGGATGCATGCAGAGAGCTTTAGGGCTTTTGTTAGAGGAGTGATCAGATCCTTCAGCGATCCAATCCAATGTGTTCTCATAAATAAGTGAACATGTGCATTCAATAGGAGGAGGCCACTAATAGTAGAAATCAGGCTTGTGCGAGACTATGAGTCTCGGATGTAATCTATGCTTTTATATTAACATACACAAGATTGGTTCCTATCTGTGTCAGTATCCTTAAGAATTATTTCATGTGTGATTTACAGTGAATTCGTAGGCTCTGTACAAGTATAGACAGAATTCTGAAAGACGCAGGTGGAGAACACAATTTAGAAGAATCGAAATGGATCATTGAATCCATTAGAGCTCTGCAAGAAGGACAAAGATCAAAGGAGTGTGAGGAGTTTAAGTTGAGAAGGAAGAGCGAGCTGCGAATGAGCAGAAGGCTGAAACCTTTAAAGAAGCCAAATAACCGAGAAATTGAAGAAAACAATGTAACATTCCAAGTAAAAGGGATGAGCAGAGAAATCCAGAATTGATACTCAGCAGGCGTTGGATATTCAAAGATCAACAGCCACGATTGAAATCACAATCGCATTTCAGAGGTGCCAAGGGCTGGCGATAACAAACCCAACGATACTGCGATGAGAAATGTGGCGATATCACCGACAAACTTGATCGGCGATCAGGTAGTCAGAGGTTTAAAGTGGAAGGAGTCAGATACGGGTGGATGAGTGATATCCGATAGTGATTATTGGAATATCGGAGCTCAGACCCATCAGAGTTTGGTGTAGTGGAAGCGTGAAGTAAGTAGTGACCGGACCCGACGACAATCATAGTCATGGGTCTATAGTATTTGAGGTTCGTGTATGCTCCTCAGAGGGGAATTTCCTTTGTATTCCCGTATTTAAGTATGGTCAAAATTTTAGTATAAAAGAATCATATATGTGTTCCGATAGTGGAATATCGGAGGCGGAGGAGGGGTGATGGAATATATGTGTATGACTTGCGGAAGATGTGATGGCCGATTGCGGTGAGGTACACCTCGAGTAATGTGCAGAGGTCGTACCAAGAAGGAAAAGGTATGTCTTACATACGTTTCCTTTGCAGTTGATCATCTAAATGGGAATAGCACCGATATTAAGGTTATACATTAAACATGTATAATCAATGGAAAGTGGAAGAATATATATGCGGCCAAGGTTTATGAGGGCTATTTAGAAACTCCCGATAGGAGGTTTCAGGCTGGGTGATTGGTTTCGATACAAAGGAGCTTATAAAGGGGCCTTGACCATTTATGGTATAAAGATTTAACTCCATTGTAGAGTTAAATATCCTAGGAAAGTTGTGGATGCATCATTGATAAATGCATACTGTGGGTATGTGACCCTGCACCATTAGTGGTATCAGAGCAGAAGTTTGGTATCAGAGAAGATTTGTAATCTATAAGGGGAACTTTTGATGTTCTGAAAGATTGTAGCATTCCAGCAGAGTCTTGGAGTAAACAGGAACAGATGATTCCTTAAAGGAAAGAAGAAGCAAGATTGGTTAATGCAAGTTCTGAAGGAAAAAGGACTTGAGGGACAAAACAGAGGAAAATCCATTCAAAGTGTAGAAGAATGGGTGAAACAAGATCATGCTGAGATATTCAAGGTGAGGTAATATGTTCTGTTTTAAATTAAGAATGTGTGTTTTTATACTAATGCACAGGTGACAGCAAGAGAAGTTGTGAGAGAAGAACCAGGTGAGTTATTGAAGACATAGTAAGGAGAATACTCTAAAATAGAAGTGGCAGTGAACCTGAAGAATCCAACAAGAAATTGAACAGAGAGGACAATTGAAGTGTTCTCAAGAGAGAGTGAGAGATTGTAGAAGCCTAGAAGGAGAAAAGGTGTTTCTCAAGAAGAGTTTCTAGACAGAGGACCCGTGCTTACCAAAATACTGAGTGAGGAGAGCTTAGTGAGGTAATATTGTAGCCAGGAGGACTAGTTGTTGCAGAGGCTTGTTGCAAAGGAGCTCATGAAGAAAGAAGAGAAGATGATGACTACTGATAGTCATAGCAGAGGTTTAGAGAGAAGCCACAGCAAAGGATATAAGAAAGAGGATGCCAAAGAAAATCGCAAGAGGATGAGTCAAGAAGAAATTGAGAAAGAGGTTGCTGAATTAAAAGAACAACTCAATGCATTAAGGAGAATGCTTGAGGAAAGCTAGAGACTAGGTTGGGTCTTAAGGAAGAAGCCAGTGAAATGACATGAGATGTAGAGAAGGCTACAACAAAAGCAAGTAAAGTGGCTGAAGGAAAAACTCAAGGAAGTTGACTTAGAAATGGAAGAATCCATTTGTGAACTAGAACAAGGAGAAATTATGGGAGAAAGTGAATATGAAGACTTGAAGACTGAAAATTCAAGTGAGACCAAAAGGTTTGATGATTTTAAATATGACAATTTGTGTATGACTGCAGGTGAAACAGGTGAAGGAAAATTTGTTGATATTGTCGTGAAGAAGGAAGAAGACCAGCAGAATGTTATAGACATTTTTGGGCACTGCAACCCCAATCATAAATGTCCATAAAATGAGGTCTCCTAAGTCCCTAAAGGTGTTGCTTCACTACCTAAAGGAACAAGGTCCGCTGATTACATCATCTACCAGAAGTTCTCCACTAAAAACTACTCAGAAATGGTCAAAACGGGACCATATTGAATACCCAGCATAGAGGGTGCGATGCATATCACCTTCCCAGTGTAAAGGGTGCGATGCATACTGAATGGCCCCTCTGTAGGGTGCGATGGTTGGGAATGGACAAATGGCAGGGACAAATTGCAAGGTGGAAGATCATGGAAATTTCCGAAGCTTCCTCTTGACTTTCTCTCTCTTTTTCGGACCAGGGATGATAAGAGATCATCATTCTCAAGTGGATCAGAATATTAGGGAGAAGACACTAATCAAGACCCCAGAGATGAATCACCCCTTAAATCATCATATATGGATCCCTCATCTAGAGATCAAAGGCTGGGGATCTTTTATCATGTAGAGAAAGTGTTTTTGTTTTTCTGGGGTAATTTCATAGTGTGGTGATCTAAGCTTTACTTGAGGTGAGGAAGGCTTTCCTTCTGGAGGGTTTGCTGGGTGCTGCACTATATGGTTGTATTCTCTTTGTATTTCGATCTTATAAGCTATCATGTTGTCGTGCATATTCTTGTATGTTTGCTTATATATGCATTTTATGGTAAACATATGTGGTGCTGTGTTATTTAGAATATAGATCTTTGTTCTTCGATAGTAGTATGTTTGCTGTGATTCACAGGTGCTCTTGAAGCTAGGCAGACGAAGAAGAAGTGGCAAAGCTCTCTCAGGAGGAGAGGAATCAAAAAGGAATCAAGCGCAAGACTAAGGTTGGTCTCCTTTGTTCCACTCTTATCTATTTTCATAAAGGAAAACGAAAGTAGACTTTACTTGTTTGTTTCTAAGATAGCTACTAGTCTTAGTGGGAATAGCAGCATCTGAGTGGACACTATTCCTGGTAACACAGAATCAAAATTCTGTTTTGGAAAAAGACGAGATAGATAGATCTCATATACAGTTGGAGAAAGATATCAAGCAACCAAGTGAAGGGCTTGAAGAGATTGAAGAGGAGACAATTGTAAAATTTCTAAATCATTTGAAGGATTTAGAACATCAAGGGACTGAAGGCAAACTTGAGGAAGAGACTATGTTAGCTGAAAACATAGTAAAGAATCATCAATTCAATATGATGATAGGCACAGTGGAGATATCCATGGAAACTGTTGAGAAAGACGGTAGGGAAGAAGGACATCTACTGAAGGATGTTAAGAAGGAGGAACCCTATGCAAAGGATTTAACCTTGGGAAAGGAACACTAACAAAGGAGTGTTTTGAAGAGGATGGACAGTCTTTTGAAGATTTCAAAAGTCTAGAGGAGTACTCTAGGAGAACAGAGTATGACGGAGGAGAACTCTTGAAGGATGGAAGTAGTGATTCGCTACTGCAGAAAGACCTTGAGAGTACAAGGGTAAAAGGAAGACAGTATTTTAATACTGTAACACAACATGTGAAGGATGAAGTTGGAAGAAGAGAGCATTGTGACGAAGTGCTTGCTAAGTGTGAAAAGGAGATTAAACTGCTAGAGAAACTGAAGAGAGAACCTGATGGTAGAACAGAAGCTATAGTTACAGTTTTTGAAGAAGAAGATGTGTCTCAAGTAGCCATGACGACAGGAAGATGCAATAATTTGTTTGCAGGTTCATTAAAAATCATGAATAAGTATGTGTATGTGATCAAAGAGATTGAGTAGAGATTGTTTGAAGATGGTAAGAGGCGGTAGGAATCAAACAATTTTAAAGTGAATATAACCAGTAGCAGGTTAAAGAAGGAGAAGTTCACTACTGTGAACCCAAGCAGGAAGACATCATTAGAATGGATGGTGTGAAAGAGAGACTAACGGATAGTCTCATGAATTTTGCTGAGAATTCGAATTACCATACTAATGTGCTGACAGAGGAGAAGGAGAAAACGAAGCATCAAACTAAATTGTTTCCAAAGGAAGATAAGGCACAACAACCTTATGTTTTTTATTTTAACAAGTTTTTTTAGTGTGCAGGTTTTGTTGCAAATGTTGGAGGACATTTGGCACAAGTGAATAGCCAAATAAAAGTGAAAGAAGAGAATTCTATGGAAGAACACAATCCATGGAGCAGAGAAGTTAATTTGCTGGAGAAACTGCTGAATAGTCATGATTCAATCATGAAAGAGGGTAAGGATGATAGGGCGGCAGCAATGGCAGCAAGCCAAGCAGGAGTTAGCATAGGAGTCAGCATAGCAAGCAAGGAAAAAGTGGAGGCAAAGTCTACAACAATGTCTACAATGGCAGCAAGCAAAGCCAGCGTAGAAGACAACAACAACAACCTAGAACAAAGAAATATGAAACAGAGGATGGACCAGCCCAAAGATATGTTGGACATAGAAATTGAAGAAATATGGCAGCTGATGATGCAGCAGACCAGATGGAGGAAAATGGTAGTAGCAGTGAGAAAGATCAATCAGAACTTGAACCTGATTGACAAGAAGAAGAAGACATCAGACATATAGTAGAAGCAAAGGTACAAGGCATCTGGACAATTACAGAACAAAGTGTGGGATCCAGGAAGACAAAGATCAAAAGACACAAGATTAGGTGATCGTGAATATTTTCTACTTTGGGAGTCTGATGCAGGAGCATTCAGCCCAAGGAAAATCGTTGTAAATAGTAGACATAGGGGGTGATGCATTTTAGGAAATAGTTTCCTAAGTCTCAAGTTAATGTAATATTTAGGCTTTAAAGTGATTTAATTAGATAATGGGAGAATATGTAAATGCTCTCAAAATAAATAAATGAGAACATGAGTGGTAGAAGTCAAATCCAACTCTTAAATAGTTCCATGATTCTAGGAACAAGAGAGAGCTTTTAGGCATTAAATGGGAAGATGATAAGAAGACTCTTCTATTTTAAAACAAAGAAAAAGATGGAGTGGATAAAGTCTACCACATATGTATGCATGCAGAGAGATTTAGGGCTTTTATTAGAGGAGTGATCGGATCCTTTAGTGATCCAATCCAATGTGTTCACATAAATAAGTGAACCTGCGGATTCAATAGGAGGAGGCCATTAATAGTAGAAATCAGGCCTATGCGAGATGAGGAGTCTAGAATGTAATCTGTGCTTTTATATTAATATATGCAAGATTGGTTCCTATCTCTCTCAGTATGCTTAAGAAGTATTTCATGTGTGATTTACAGTGAATTCGTGACAGGATTATGAAGGATGGAAGGGGAGAGCACCAGGGAAAATTTTAAGAACCCCCCCTAAATTTACATGTATAATAAATGGGCGAATCTCCATGGTATATAGGAAAAATGGAAGGCGATTTTATCAATAATATGATATGTATATATAATTTTTTGGCGAATCTCTCACTAGGCATGGCGAATATTTTACTCAATTATAAAATCTTGTGTTTATTGAATACACAAATGAATTCATTGCATTTCTTTAAAATATCTTTTGAAATCAAAATTACCGAAATTACATATCGATAACCTAGTGGGTGTAGGATAAAATTCACCCGTGTCATTCACAGAAAGCATGAGAAAAAACCTCATACTATATATAAAAGAAAGAAAATTCAAATTCATCACTTCTAGGGACCTCGTAACCACCCTGCCAATACACAAATATGTTCCTGTTTGCAGTTAGAAAAATTACCCAAATTACAATCTGTTTACTCCAGCCTAAGAAAAATTACCCAAATTACAATCTTTTTACTCCAGCCTATGTTGGAAAGTTATAGAAGGATGACTAGTGCAATCAATCCATTCCTTTTAGCCCTGGATTTATTTTAGTTTAAAATAGAAGTATACAAATATACTTGTCCAATGTCTATGCTTTAACCATTCACCTCAAGATGTTTTTACAATATAATTTCCTAAGTCTATTTAATATCTTCATTATCATAAAAACCAACCTATATCCATCTTAACTCCACATCTACCACAGGGCATGAAATCTATTTATCCCTCTGAGCACTTAGTAGACCACAAATTGAGATGGATCTAAGATGATAGAATTTCCCCTTTAAATAGTCTATGCTCACATGAATACCATCGTAATACCATGGGTCAATACCATGGTTTATCATAAACCTGGAGCTTAAAAATTACTATTAGTAATTTATAAAAATTAATAAAATTAGTAGTTGATTTTTATTTTATTATTTATTTTAACCAAGCTAAAATGTTTAACATACATTAAATTACAACATCCATTTTTACTCTTGATCCACCAAGCCCTGAGAGGGATCAAATATTTTTTCACTCTATGCTAGTTTGCATATCACAATATTTGATACCTATCGGGGGTTAGTAGATCCAGAGTAAAGATGGATCTATGCTGGTTTAATTCCTCCATTTAAATAGGCTACATTCCAGGTGAATACCATTGGTCAATACCATGTTCCATTTTGGTGAATACCATGGGTCAATACCATGTGCCATTTTTATTTTTATTAATACTAATATTAGGATGAATAATGTTTTTTTGCATGGTATTAATAATAATCTAGCCCATGGCATTTGTCCCATAGTATTTTTCCCATAGGTTTCACCTAAATATAACACATTTTTTGAGTGTTCGTAAATATAAGGTGACTTATGGAGTAAATATAGAAAAATGTTTTATTTGTTTACCATACCTCTTGTTTATTTATATTTTTATTAATTTACCATACCTCTTTTACAAATATGGTATTTGGCCCATAGGATTCACTTAAATAATTTTGAGCCTTCAGAAATAGAACGAGGGTTATGGACTAAATATCAAAAGAGGTTTTATTTATTTACCATATGTCTAGTTTATTTATATTTTTATTTATTTACCATACCTTTTGAGTAAGTATAAAAAGACGTTTTATTTATTTACCATACTTCCACTTTACTTATATTTTTATTTGTTTACACCCTTGCATGTATATAAGGTGACTTATGGAGTAAATATAAAAAATGTTTTATTTATTTACCATACCTCTCATTTATTATATTTTTATTAATTTACCATACCTCTTTTATAAATATGGTATTTGGCCCATAGGATTCACTTAAATAAAGCCTATTCTTGAAAATTAGGGCGAATGGAAGGTTGTAACTCCTAATTTCAAGGGCTAAATTTACCTTTTTTACCCTCTCCCTTAAAATAAGGTGGGCGATTTGAGGTGATTTGTAAAAATGTACTATGATACAAAATATTCGCCCACTAAAAATTTAAAACCCCTTAATTTTGCCAAAGGGCGAACATTCACCCCTAAAATCACCCCTAGAGAGCACGATTCAAAAGAATCGAAATGGATCATTGAATCCATTAGAGCTCTGCAAGAAGGACAGAGATTAAAGGAGTGTGAGGAGTTTAAGTTGAGAAGGAAGAGTGAGCTGCAAATGAGCAGAAGGCTGAAACCTTTAAAGAAGCCAAACCACCGCGAAATTGAAGAAAACAGTGTAACATTCCAAGTAAAAGGGATGAATGGAGAAATCCAGAATTGATACTCAGCAGCCGTTGGATATTCAAAGATCAACGACCACGATTGCAATTGCAATTGCATTTCAGAGGTGCCAAGGGATGACGATAAAAAACCCAGCAATACTGCAACGAGCAATGTGGCGATATCGCCGACAAACTCGATCGATGATCAGTTAGTCAGAGGTTTAAGGTGGAAGGAGTCAGATACGAGTGGATGAGCAATATCCAATAGTGATTATTGGAATATCACAGCTCAGACCCATCGGAGTTCGACACAATGGAAGCATGGAGTAAGTAGTGACCAGACCCGACAACAATTATAGTCGCAGGTCTATAGTATTTGAGGTCCACGTATGCTACTTGGAGGGGAATTTCCTTTCTATTCCCATATTTAAGTATGGTCAGGATTTTAGTATAAAAGAATCATATATGCGTTCCGATAGTGGAATATTAGAGTCAGAGGAGGGGTGATGGAATATATGTGTATGACCCGCGGAAGATGCGAAGGCCAGTTATGATGAGGTACACCTCGAGTAATGTGCAGAGGTCCTACCGAGGAGGAAAAGGTATGTCTTACATACGTTTCCTTTGTAGTTGATCATTTAAATGGGAATAGCGTTGATATGAAGGTTATACATTAAAAAAGTATAATCAATGGAAAGTGGAAGAATATATATGCGGCCAAGGTTTATGAGGGTTGTTTAGAAACTCCCGATAGGAGGTTTCAGGTAGGGTGTTTGGTTTCGATACAAAGGAGCTTATAAAGGGGCCTTGACCATTTATGGTCTGAATATTTAACTCCATTATAGAGTTAAATATCCTAGGATAGTTGTGGATGCATCATTGATAAATTCATAATGTGGGTATGTGCAAGTGTTTACCTGCACCACTCATCACTAGTTTAGGGATCGACCAGTTCACATTAGATTATTAAGCATCGAGACATTGTGGCGATGGCTCATACTGCAAATATTAGGGGTCGACGTAAGAGGTCGTGTGGGAGGCATCGAGCCCAGCTCCCAGGGAGGAAAACATGGCAGAAAGCCTATCACGAACCTCATTAATGAAGCGACAACAACATATTAGGAGGGGACCTGCAAGGAGATTAGGATATTGATAAAGAAATGGGAGGTTGACTTGAATCACTAGGCGAGCGCGACTGAGATAGAGATGGAAGATTAGAGAATCCTCATTCCGATCCCTGGACATACACGAGGGCGAGTGACTTATTTTAAAAAGACCCTTTATCTGTATTGGATAATGAAAAGTTTCTTCAGCAAGGCCATGGAGTAGATTTTGGTGAACATGGTGACAACAGTTTAGGATTTTCCAAAATAGGATTTTCAGAAGTTTTAATTTCAAATGCAGAAAGAAGAAGGATGCCTTGGCTACATTGAGAAACACATTCCCTTTCTTCTCTTACATAAAGAGCTTCCAGGCTCTAATGTCAAAGATCTGTCTCTAGTTGATTCTGCCTCTACTGAGCAGGAAGATTAGAATTTTGGTTTCCTGTTAGTTTTGTTCATTACTTATGTGGATAGCTTTTAATTTTCAATTTGTAGATATACATGAATATAGGAAACTATAGTATGGGTGTGGACATGAGAATCAAACTTATATAGCTTGGGTAGAAAGACTAAGATGTTTTTTCTACTGGATAGTTTATCATGCGATTAGGTGGCCAATAGATTTTGTTTCCCACTGGCCAAGTTGAGGCCACCTAACCTGTTTTATGTGGTATCAATTTTCTTATTATTAATGAAAAAGAAGGATCTACCAATCTTATATCTATATATATATATATTATATAATATATATATATATATATAATATATATATATATATTATATAATATATTATATTATATATATATTATATTATACTATAAATATTATGTGCTTAGTGTCAATCCAATTTCCGTGTGTTTTTAATATTAGTATTTAATGGGCATATAATGAGACAATATAGTTATGAGATATTTTTTAACTATCGAACACAAATTATTTTGTTAATAGCCATAAGTTTTAATAGAAGTTTTGAAAGTTTTTAATAAAAAAATTGATGGCTAATGGAAATGAGACTTGTGGCAATCACTCACAGGATGATAGGTAAAGAGAAACACATAAGAAATATTGGATTACCAAGAGATTTATTGATGTCGATAACTTCATGGGAACTCAATTTAAAGTCAATAATCAATGCAAGAAATGGCGTGCAATTAAAAACTATTATATCAACGATTTTAACATGTAAAACATAATTCTAATAACATGTCTTGATTATAATTTGAAACAGAAATTTATCAAGCTTGATTAATCAAAATCCACTTATTGACACTTAAATTGAATTGGCTAAATGGTCCCTCTTCTTTCTTTCCTAATATATTTCTATTTAGCTTCCTTGGATGTGAATTACTAAACAACTTTGACCTAATAAGTATCTCAATCATGAAAGGTCTTGTCCTAAAGTGATAATGTGCAATTCTAGTGGCATTATGAGTCAATCAAATTTAAGTTTCATGGTTTTCTTCTCCAATTAATGTGTATAAAGGCTAGACATTAATAAGTTAACATGTTCAACCTTTTTTCATCTATGTAACCTCTTGAATCCCATGGTTAAATCTGTGGTTCATTTGGAAAATGACTCTAAATTTAGGTCTCCCTTCCTATAAAAACTTATGATCATCCTATTTATGTTGGATTAGAACAATCATGGTATTTGACACAATGCATTGATACCATGCAACTTATGCACAGTAAATGGTTCTCTAAACTCTTTTTTTTTTCTCTTTTGTTGATGGAGCCATCCTTTCTAAAATGAACTTTATGGTTCACTTTATGAAATAATTGTATATATATATGAATGACATTGATTGATGAAATGAATACAATGAACATGTATGTAATACATGTATGAGATGATAAGTCATGCCCCTTGGAAAAATGCATAACTTATCATTATTACAATATCAATACAATATTATATTGATCTACTGGACTGCTATTAAATTTATATTTTTATACATCATTACATAATGGTGATATACCCTAGGTACATAATAAGTATCCCCCTCAAAATGCTTCATCCTCAAACATTGATAGAGAATGCTATTTATGATTTAAATTCTTGTAACATTTCCCATTTCATAATGTTGAATACATGAGGAAAAATGAATTTGAAAGCTATGAACAATACTATCACATCACAAAAGGATTAATCCAACCTAAATGAATTCTTTCTAGAGCTCTCTAATGATAGAATTTCTGGATTTGATCTTCATTGTAATTGGATTTGTAATAAGTTAATTTTTAGTCATGAGAAAATGTTTCCATTGGTTTCAGGTAATTTAATTGTTAGTTAAATTAATTCATTAAATTTTCAAACCAAGGTTTGTGTTCTTGTGAAATGTATGTGGTGTTGGAAATAATACTGAGAGGGGGGGGGGGGGTGAATCAGTATTATCAAATCAAACACTTTTTCATTTTCATACTCTGATTTATATATGTTATTTTAGTTATGGCAACCTGCGTGTATAAGCAACTGTGTTTAATGCAACTAGCGTACATCCAGTAAACTTATGATTCGGTTAGTTGATCTTTAATGAGTACATCAGAACATTATTAACCATGTAGATAGTAAATAGGTGCAGTAAAACAGAACAGATCATCACACATAAGAAGCACACATGAACACCATGATATAAGGTGGAAACCCAATGTGGGTGAAAACCACCTAGTGCAATTCGTCTCTATCTTCCTTTAATAAGAAACTTCCTTTTACAATGGTTCTGTACTGGTGTAGTCTTATACCAGTACGCAGGCTTCTACCTATAGAAGGCTACAACCTTCTCTTTTCTTCAGGGACCACGTTTCATAAATTTTCATACTAGATCCATAAATACAATATAATCACTACTGCAATACAATCATCAACTTATACCTGCATAATCAACCTTTGAATCACCCAATATTGAATCACTGAAACCCTGTCATCAAAATACAGTTACCAAAACACAAACTAGAGCCCAGAACTCTGCAACAACCACTAGAACCAACAACAACCTGAAATATAAAATCTCATAATGTATACACTACTTGACTGTGTCAAACCAGCGTGTATACGCTCCTTCACCAGAGATAACCCACGTACAGATCTAAAGATAATTACTTATACCTTCACTGTAATTTCCAACTTCAGATATACCCAGACAATAAGATATAAAGGATAAAACATGCGTCAGTACTCAGATCTACTCATAATCATACCATATAATGATAATACATTTTAGTCTTCAAGATCCTGGTCCATCAACCTTTATCAACCGCATAGGAGCCTCCTTGATTCAGATCGAGCCAAGCATCACAAACCCATAACTAGCATACTAGATCTCACACTTCATTAGACATTCATCACTTACACTTTCACGCACTTTGGTATAATGATCTTGTCCTTATATAGGTTTAGGCCTCTCTCAATACCATGGCCCAAAACCATGTAGAACCATTACCTTGGACCCAATACTTGGGGTCAACACTTCGGACCAAATACCATGGACCAATACCAAACTACCATGGACCAAAACTTAGTTTTCCGACACGTATGCGCCTTTCCTTCTATGAAACTGCATATGTACGTATATGCATCTTCTGTTCTGCTAATCCGCATGTATACGCAATTTCATCAAGGTTAACCTGTGTATACCTCTCTCTTGACCTGCTGTACTATGATCTGTCATCTGATTGAGTTGCCACCACGGACAACACCTGTTTCATACCTCTGAGTGAGTTGCCATCAAGGACAACACCTATATCATAATGCCAACATGTGGACTATATATGCTAGGAAGTTTTATTTTTTATTAAGGTTTTCAAATTCAAAGGCAACATGTAAAGTTCAACTACTCAAGGGTGAAATCAAGAAGATGGGTTACACTTTTGGGCCAAATGTGGCGATCAAATTTCAAAATTTTCCTCTTTTATCGAATTCAAGCCCTCAAAATTCATATAAGAACTATTAATTTTGGTTCAGAGTAAAAGGACAAATTGTGGAGAATTTTTTTGTTTTCCTAATGATATTCTTTACAAAAGTATTTAGTGTCGTATAATATGTCAATTTTCCATTAAATAAAATACTTTTCCTTGCAATTTTTCACACATCATTTAAGTGGATTGCATATCTCATGTAGCATAATTAGTATAAAATGTGTAAAATTTAATATATATATATATAGTATATATATATTATATATATAATAATATAAAAGTATATAGTATTATATAATATATATATGTATATATTGTATTATATCTATATATATATAGATAGATAGATAGATAGATAGATAGATAGATAAGCATGACCTTAATGGAGAGAGCTAATTTTTTCATATTAAAAATTTATTGTTTTATTCAAAAATATATATTTTTTTTACTTTTCGATGATGGTGAAGTAATATTTCAATTGCATTTTATAGACACATGTGTTCACGTAAGGTTTTTTTCAACTATTTAAATAAATTGAAAAACCAAAAGTATCCTTTTGAAGAGGACTCGTAAACAAAGATAGTGGTATTTTTTGAAATTTTTTCGTTGTGTATATTTTTATGATATTTATTTTTTATTCAACCTCTTTAAATTTTTTTTTAAAATTTCAAGCATTATGTTTAAAAGAAATTAGATGAAAAACACTATATGAAGTTGAAAATATTAAACTCATATGCCATTGGATAGAGGATTCCTTCATGAATCCAATGTGATCAACTCTAACACCTCAGGACAAATTTAGCCTTAAGTCCACTAAGATATAAAATGAAGCTGCAAAATATTTTGCAGAAGGGGTGCTGAAATTGCTGATTTTAGGACTTAAAAGACTCGATCAGGCACTTACATTTTAAATTTAAATGGCTCAATAAAGGGTTTACTAAAACCTCAACCAAGCCATTTACGTGGTTAATAGGAGCTTGATTGGGCACTATGGCTTGATCGAGCCCCTATAAAAAAAATGTTTGAATGATCTAAAATTAAACTTTTACCTCATTTTAAAATTCCAAATCTTATTAGAATTTTTGTTATAATTTCTTGTAAAAATATTATTAAACTTGATATTAATATGAAA
>APFE031437746.1:76673-125401 GCA_000404065.3 Pinus taeda
ATTTTAACAATTCTAAATTATAGTTTTTATATTACATAATTAATTTTTATCATGGAATAAGAAAAATTAAATAATTTATACAAAATTTCAATAATGTCTACTCATAAAAAATATATAAATGAAGAAATTAATCTGCCCAATGTTAAATCCATTTCTTATTAGATCAATATTTAAAATAATATTGATTTAATATGAGTTAGATTTAACATGGGCAGATTAATTTCTTCGTTTGCATATTTTTTTTATGGGTAAACATTATTTAAATGTTTTTTATAATTGCTTATTTGTTTATGATGGATTAACTAAATGATAAAAATTGTATATTTAAGTAAGGGGGTTTAGGCAGTGGATTATATTAGATATCATTTTGGGATTCAACTACGTTAAGTAAGTCATTCACGTATGACCATTTCCATGAGAGGTAGTCGTAACTGACTAATTTCCCATGATTCTTTTTTTTTTTTTTTGAATAGTTCACTTAGCACTCATTGCATCGGGTGATGCTCACAGGGGTGAAGAAGTGGGATTGAAACTAGTGAAAAGTGGAGAACGAATCACATGCATCAATCATCACTTCCGGGTGCAAGCCCCGGAAGTGATGAATGATGCTATGTGATTCGTTCTCCACTTTTCACTAGTTTCAATCCCACTTCTTCACCCGTGTGAGCATCACCCGATGCAATGAATGCTAAGTGAACTATTCAAAAAAAAAATCATGAGAAATTAGTCAGTTACGACTACCTCTCATGGAAATGGTCATACGTGAATGACTTACTTAACGCAGTTGAATCCCAAAATGATATCTAAAAATTGTATAAGTTAAAATGTAAATTAGAATTGTTAAAATAAAATTTAAAGATTATTGAAAAAATTATATGTGAATTATTTATCAATTAATTTACAATAAAATGAATTTATATTAAATTACAAATCATGATAAGGTTTAGAGAATGATTTTCTGCCAAATAAGATAAATGATTATTTATGTGATTTCGCTGAAAATCATTCTCTAAACATTGTTATGGATCACAAAAGTCTAAATTCCATGATAAGATTCTTTAAAATTAAATACTTATAATATTTTTTAAAATTATAAATATATGATAGTATTTAATACCATTATTTTTAAAATCCCCTTTATTCAACTGCATCTAATCATAACTATAGTTACGATAATATTTATAAAAATTAGAAAATTTTTAAATATTTTATTTTTACTTAATAATAAATAATTTTTTCTTAGTGTATTTCATGTCATTTATTTTTTTACTATATTTTTTAATTGAATTAAATTTATTTTTCACTTAATTTTGAATATAACTATCACATCGTTTATTTAACCTATCCCAAAAAAAGGAATATTATTATCATCCTAATAAATATATATATATTTTACCGCTATTTACATTAAAATATTATATTGTATTATAAGAAATGTAAGTGTGAATCATTAAAAATTCACATAATTACATTAAAATTTATTTTTTATTTTTAACCATTTAAATAAAACTATAAATAAATATTATTAATTATAGTTTTAAAATTTCCATAACTAACAAAATATTAATATATAGTTTTTTATTTTAATAAAATTTTAGTAATGTACATCATTCATAATATATAATCTTTTTTGGAATTTCATAAATTTATAGTTCAAATAAATCTATGTTGTATATACACATTATGAAAGAGTTTATTAATGGAATACTAAGTTTATCTCTATATAGAGAGATTCTGACTAGATTGTTAGACAATTTATAGTTATTTCAGATCTATTGATATTACTTTTCAATCTCCTCATCTTCTACATCTATTTCATAGAGAAGTGTGCAGTAAAAACAAAACTGGATATTATGATTATTATTTTAATTAAGTATTAATGTGTCTTAATTATTAAGGAGAGAAAATTGTTTGAGTATTAAAAAATCTTGTAACTTCTCATACCAAGAAAGTTAGGGAAGGCAGTTGCCATGAAAACCCTAAGTACCTCCCTGATTGTGAATGCTCCAATGAAAGCCCCGGGGGGCATGGAGAGAGGGAGGAGGAACTGTGTTGAGAGGTCAGACGACAAGAGTAGCTAAGTTTGGTGGTGACCAGATAGCAAAATCACTGTGTGCAAAACATGTAGAAAGACATTGGTCTTGTGAGCAAGCTCGGGGGGAGACTTGGACCTGACGGCAAGTCTCATGGTTGGGAGGATTGAAATCTGCAAATAACATAGGTGACTTCAACAGTTGAAATTTCTTCTTTTATAGCAGTTTAGGTAGGTAAAAAATCCTAGAATAATCTATTGATATAAGATGTTTATTGAATGTTCTGATTTGGCAGTAGTTAATACTTGGAATGAGTGTTGTACATGAATATCTGAAACTTAGAGGCAAATATTACTACATAAATAGAGTTTGGGCACTTAGGTATAGACTCACGAAGATAATCTTTATTTTGTTCTTCTGCTAGGGAGGAAAAATAGAACTAAACATGCACAACATATCAACAATAGAACTAAACATGTATAGCATAAACACAAATAGAAGTGATCTTTACTTTGTCCTTCTGCTAGGGAGGAAAAATAGAACTAAACATGCACAACATATCAACAATAGAACTAAATATGTATAGCATAAACACAAATAGAAGTGCTCTTTACTTTGTTCTTCTGCTAGGGAGGAAAAACAGAACTAAACGTGCACAACATATCAACAATAGAACTAAACATGTATAGCATAAACGAAAATATAAGTGAACATGCACAACTTAATGATTAACTAATCGATGTCTAGCTAGTAATGAGAAGGAAGAGTAAATAAACAATTCTTTGCAAACAGAAAGAATGGAAATAGTGAAAACTGAATCATGGTAATGGTAGAAACAATAGCAAAAGTCTGTTTTATTGCCAAATTAAAAGGATGACTGTAATTTCTTTCTTTTTGATCACTTCCTAAGATTGGCAATTAAAATCCAAGAAGCGGAATAATGATGTGCATCAAATAGTCGAAACTTGAATTCTTAGAAAGAAGCTATCATGCAATCAATAACCATAATGCATACATATAACAAGTGCAACTGCAGAAAAACATACAGAGACTTATATTGCAAGTCAATAAACTCCTTGATACAAGAAGGTTGCATATAAGAAATGGAGTGCCTCCAACATTGTATATATAGAGCAATGACAGAACTTAAAAACAAGAACCCAGTACTTCAAATGCTACGCATTTTGGGATTTAATGGAACTTACACATAGCCCAGAGTCTCAAATATTACATATTGATATATTAGAACTTAGAATTAACCCAGCCCTTCGAATGCACCACCACCTAGAACCCAGGAAGGTGTGGAACCGAGAATACCCAATTTAAATTACAGTTAAAAAAAAAAAATTGAAGTACTGGGATAGGCATAGCTACAAGCCTCACATGCTAGACAACAATACACCTGGAAGTGCCATAGAGAAGGGACTCTGTTATTCTATTGAATTTCTGGAAAGTGGCATCATAAAACGTGAAATATTTTAAAGGGAGAGTGAACAAATAAACCATAAGACAAATAAGGCTTCCGTCGAAAATACTATGATAGAACAAGTTATGTGTAAACTTCTCAAGACAAAGACATTTATCCTGTTAACATATTGATTCTCTAAGATAGGCTTAATCCCAAACCAAAACCTTGTTCCAGAATTTAACAAGCCATTTACACGATTATGAATATGGAAACCCTCAACAACATACTTCAACTATCCAAGAACAGCAAGCACCGAATCAATCATTTGAATCTCTTACTCTGTTAATAATATATAAGCACGACTAGGCAGGACATACCTGTAATCGATTAGGCGACTGAAGTAGAAGGACAGAAGCAAGGTTTGTGAAACCCTCTATGGTGAACTTTGAGCACCTCATCTCCACTTCCGCAACACCTACAACTATAAAATGACATTATGTCAATGAAAGCTAGCAGTGAATGAACTAAATGTAATACCAAAAGGATATAAACCTTATAACTTGTCTAGATCTTGTTGTAGGTGGGAAGCGAAGCCATCTACATGAGCCATGGTAACATTGGCATTAAACAAACCCTGGTCACAAAGCTGAACTTACCTGAAGCGAAACCCTGGTCACAAAGCTGAACTTACCTAAAGCGAAACCCTGGGAGCGAGGCTAAGCGACAAAGGAAAGAGGTGAATATTGAATCTCATCACCAGCAAACAAGGTGTTGAAGATTTCCAAGACGAAGCACAATGATCAGATCGGAGCCTGAGCTTCCACACCATTGATGAGCAAGGGGAACGAGGTAAGCAGTACAGCTAGTGGGAAGCTGGTTGAACAAAAAAAGCTTCCTCTTTCCATGTCTCCGTGGCAATGCATACCATTAATACAAAATCAAATTGAAAACCAAAACCGCTTGCAACTGAGGTTGAGAATGATTTGATTACATAAACAAAATCACTTGTGTAATTATATCCCTGTCAGAGCTCAATTAATCGAAGGATTATTTCATACAAAAATGAGACTAAGTATTTTACCTATGTATAATTTATTATATACCAATACAAATGTAAATAATTTATAACCATGCCTTAATCAAAATTACAAATGGTGCAGTTTTTTTTGATATTTTTGTGATTATGGAGGTTTGACAAGAAGTTAGTAAATTGGGGTTTCTGGTTTAGTAACAAAACCCTTGTTCATTGCCTTTTGGAAATTTAGAAATCTAGAGTGTTTCCTTCCAAAACTGATGCAAGATCCAAAATATAAGGTTAAATCTAGCAACATCGAAGAATATATCCAGTATATACAATATCACACTCTAATATGCAAAGTCATTGGTTTATGAAGCTATGAAAAGTATTTGATTTGGCGGATTCTAACAGCTCCAGGTCAAATATAATTGGATTTGGGGGCATAAGGATCCTTCACATTCATTTTCTCTTAGCTTGGAAGAGATATCCAAGGCCTTTGAAGGAGGGTTTTATTTTTCAAAGAATGTAGGGCTCTTCATTCAGTTTTGAAGGGGTTGTATAATCTATAGAGGGAACACTTGCTATTTGGTGTGGGTATGACTTTTTTCTCTCCCCAAGGAACATTGTCAGGAGGAAACCCTTGAAGGCATTGACAATTCCATCTGCCATTTTTTCAAAATATCAAAGGCTACAAAGAGAGGGAGATGCACCTCATATGCTTGGATCTATGTTACATGAATATCCTCCAACCTCTTCTAGCCTCCATAGAAATAGGTTTTGGAAGAAGTCAACATGTCCTCATTAGATGCAGAAGCTACCATGAATATAAGAATCTTATTGAGGATTGTCTAATGAATTCCAAGGAATAGACACCAGTCCCAAAAGGCTCTTGATGATTTAGGAAAATTCCCTCAAAGAAGAAGAAACATAAGTGTATAAAATACCTCAAATTCTTACCAAATCTCTCCTATGTGAAGGAGTCTCTAGAGAGAAAGAACATTCAATGAAGCATGTAATCAGTAAGAGGAAAATCCCATAACCCTGTATTGACACCCAAATAAATTGTGGAAAATTCAAGAATGTGAAAAAATCTCTCGATGATCATTAACAAAATCCATAACCACACAAAATGATTAGCCCGGTTTTTAAAGAAGTTCAAACAAAAACCACAACACAAAATATAAATCTAGATCTGTCACAACTCACATGAAAAGAAACGAACTAGACCCAGGAACTCAGTCTAGTTTTGGGATTCAAACCAGGGATTGCAAAGTAGTGAACTAAAAAACAAAAGAGGAAGAGGAGATAATAGTTGCATGATAAGCCATATAAAAAAGGTTGGATTGCAAAGTAGTGAACTAAAAAAACAAAAGAGGAAGAGCAGAGCGGAGTTACAAAATAAGTCAAATAAAAAAGGTTTCCAGAGCAATTCACCATGAATGTCATTAAGAAATCCCATCCGCTACTCTCTGAAGGGTGAATGCAATATGTATTTCATGTTGGAGGGAAACCACATAAGAGCTAGCAAGCCACTGCGTTCGGGTGTCAAATTGATAAATAAAGCAAAAATAAGTGTGAACAACGAGTACGTCAGATCTGTGATAGATTTGATGGAACTAAAGGGGTATCGTCACTGCATAGTAGTGGGTTCCTTTTTTTTTGTTTTTGTTTTGGATGTTATTAAAATTGGTTTCAGATGTTTGAATTTTCGGTGGGGAAAAGTAGCCTACGGGGGTCTGGCAAGAGGTGGGGTAGGAGTAGTGTCAGCTCTAGTCAACTTCTTAATGTCACATCATGAGAAACGTTGTGTGTTAGGAATAGTTGTTCCCATTCTCTTGCCTTATGCTACTCTGCAAATATTTGAAACATAAATCAGTCATGCTATTTGAAGATAATAGTTATTGGATAACCATTCGAAATAAAACCAATTAACAATATATAAAATTATTTGAACATAGTCATTGAAGTATTTTATAATTTGTTAAATATCACATGTAAACAAAATGAATTACACTTTTTAATGTTAATATTCAACTATACTATCAATATTAATTTAAAATATCACATTTCAATTATTGAGTATTAAGGGAACTACCTATCTCATATATACTAAAATATGGAAAGCAATTATATATATACTAAAATATGGAAAACAATTATAAATAAAATTAAAATTGTTTTACTTTTAATTAATTTTTTTTTTTTGTATAAAATTAATTTCAAATTAAAGTGAAAACTAAAATATTTTATTTATCACATATATTGAAAGATTTTTTCATGTTAATACATTTTAATTTGTGATTTAAGTATGTTTTATTATTTTTTAATGTAATATTTTAACATCTCTCTTATACTAAGGTAACTCATAACATGATAAAATATTTCTTAGTAACTCATAATTTATATTTATTTAAATAGTCTTCACATTTAATGTTTAATTACTTATAAATATTACTCCATAAAAACGCAAGCCTTTACATTTATTTAAACCTTAATTTTTTTCTAATAAAATAAATATAATATTTGAGGTTTTTCTCTCTACAAATTTTAGATTTTTCTCTACATAGTCGTCCATGCTTAGCCCCATTGGAGGGGACTCTACCCCCTCTTTTAGCTCGATTATTTGAAAATATCATAACAATTATGGATCTAGTTATATTCCCCTTCAATCTCTTCATCCTTGACATCATTTTCATAGAGAAGTTGGGTAAGTGATGTTTCTGGTTTCGTAGCTCAACCCCCACTTGGTGCCTCTTGGTAAGCTAGAAATCCAGAGAATTTCCTACCATAAGTGGTGGACATGGTATGCTTGATTATTGACTAGTTTGATGGTTCTTTTTTTGTACCACTTGATAATTGTTGGAATTGTTAGCTTCCTGCTGCAACAGGTTATTCATATTTCATGATTGACATTTTACAGGCCAAATATGTCGTACTTTGCATGCTACAATGCTCCATATTTGCTTAACAGTCTCCAAATGAAGAAGGCTACTTCAATTTCATTCAATTGCCGTCCAAATTTTGTAAAGTTATCCTGGTATCGCCAATGTTTCAGTTAAAGGGAGGTCCAAACAACTTAATCTTGGTCTCCCTAGGTTTAAATTTCCTATTTTAGAATGTAGAGAATGTAAATCTATCCAAACAGTTTAATCTTGGCAGATTCTTAGATAGGTAGAGAAGCAGAGGAGCCCAACAGCTTAATCTGGGCCCTCGGAAGAAATAAGGGTAGCATGTAGATAGGAAAGCATCAAAAGGAAAATGAATGATGGGTTTGCAAGTCTAAGTGCACCCTAATCAAAAGAAGAAAAAATGATAGGTAAGTAGGTTGGGTAGGTAGTTCTGAGGTTTCTTAATCCTAATTGCTGATCAGTTCCAGACTTTCAGGTGTCATCTCATTCAGGACACAATCAGCAAGAAATTCTGTGCAAGAAACTCAAAGAGGTATAACTAACTCCCCTTCTCTGCTTTCCCCAATCATTAAATAACTTCCCCGAAAGAGGTCAAGATCTGTTTGACACCTCTTAAGTTCCATCATTTTCATAACATTAGCTTGAGTAAAGATCTGCTTGACTCAAAGTTGTTCCATACTTTCTCTAAAGAATGGTCCTACCCCCTTGTAGCAGCCTAAGCTCTCCGGAACTTAGCGCTTTCTTACCACCTCCATATTAACCACTAATATTATTATTTAGCTCCCTATTTTTCCCGTCCCCCTATTAATATTAAGTAAATTTCCCCTACGTAATATCCCTCCCCCTGGTTGAAAATAACCATAAGAACCCCCGGGAATTGCTCAGTTTACCTAAAACTTAGCAAGAACCCTTGACCTTCAAACCATCTCCCAGATACAATGGACTCCTTCCATAGTATAAAATCCCTCTCAGGTAATCGGACCCCTTCCGAAACCTCAAAATGCCCTTCGCACCCACCTACTTGCTCTTTCCGCCCAAACCTTACACTCCACAGAACCTTAAAGCCAGATCGCATCGCAAGATCGCACTTCCCCCTCCATGCAAGTTATGACCCATCCGGCACCACCCGACACGACATCGTGATATCGGCAGTCGGCGGTCGCAAGCGCCGAATGCCCGACTCAAGCACCCTCTGTTCCCCGCCGATGCGATATTGCGATCGCATCAGAGCTAATTCATCGCATTACCTCCAATATCAGCACCTCACCATGTTACTCTGTACCAGGGACCCACCACAGCTGACTTCATCCGCCGTACAGCTGACGTCATGCTGACGACAGCAGCCAGAAAGCCGAAACTTCACGCAGGAAGAAAAATCGTACTTCGGAGCTCCAGAACAAGAAACAGAGGCAGTTCTCGATGCGCGATTAGCGTGAAGCGCTAATCGCGCATCGCTACGGGAAATAGGCCGTTTAGAGGAATCTTTTGATTTCTTAGCCCCTTGTACGCCGAAAAGCCCAAAAATCGCTCGATCATGCCAAAATGATCCAGTTTAAAGACAACAGCAGATCAATGATAGAGTTTTAAGTGTATCAGATCAAATCATCAGGCATCAAGCGTGTCAAAGAGTATCAGTCGACGGCGGAAGCCATCAATGTAGCGACAAAGAGTATCAGTGAAAATCTTGAGCAGCAGCCCGAAGCAGGAGAACATTTAATATCTTCCAGCAGATTCATAGAAAGAGGGCGAAGCCACTTGAAGCTCTCAAATCATAATTATTGCACATTTAACTCACACCAGAGAAAAACTGCAGTTCCCAAAGCACAATCATTTCAGCAGCACCGCATCTAGCCCCCAAGGGCCACCTTGTCACCTTTTTCGATTCAGCTGCCCCTAGCGCAGCCAAAAAGAATTACTTTCATTTAATTCCAGCAACACTTAAATTTTTGAAGAGTTTTCTAGCAGACTTGTTTAGGTCAGTTGTAATGATGTCTTTCTGATATTTTGCTTATAAATACCACCCTGAACAATGTTGTGAGGGGTTGGTTGGTTGGTAGTAGTAGTTGGTCAATCTCTTGTCCAGCGTTTTCTCCGAGCAGAGACTCACACTGTAACTGTCATAATTTCCATAATCAAAGATTGCTGAAAGCATGGATTGCGAAACTACTTGATGTTTTCTCTTGGCCAAGGAATGATTACAGAATTCCTATGCTTCTGTGCTTCTACATGATCCAATAAGTGTTTCTCTCCTCTGTTTACTTTTATGTTTTTTACCACCGTTCCGCCTTCTAAATTGCAGGAAAAAAGAATAGCTTAAGATTTATTTCATTACACCTTAAGTTCAATTTCTGTAGTTCTCGATGTTTTCTTCGGGAATAGCTATGAGCATGTATACTTAAATGATCTTGTTTACGTTGTTTCTTTCACATATGAATGCATGTTTAGGAATTCTTAATTGCTCCTAGATCCCATTAATCCATTTCTCCTCTTTTTTCAACATGATGAAATGATTCTCCTTTGCCTTTCATCCCTGATTTTCCTACCATACTTTCAGCTGATTGGTAATTGTATCCTATGTGGCTATCCCGCTCCGTATCCCCTTGTGACCAAGAAAACACAAGAAAGCCTCAATCCGTGACTCCATGCCCAATGGTTCGAAACTTATCACACCTTACCTTGCCTCTTTGTTCCAGAATCCTACCTTCCATCCAATCACAAACAACACTCCCTTAAAGCCAGAAAGCTAGCCTAAAACCATCAACAAAAGTTGAATCATAAAGAGAGAGCCCTCTCCGATTGCAGGTGGGCTAGAACCTGCAATCCAAAGATTGGTTTGTGGTTACATCGGCCGTATCCCTATTAGGAGCCTAGGGACAACCTGAGTGATAACAAGATAGACAACAAAATGTGTTTAGCAATTAAAAATATGCCAATTAGATTCACAAGATACCAATATGCCCAAAGATGCTTAATATCAATGGAACTTATGATTAGAGTGCTTTAGTGAGTATTTATTGGATGTGAAACTTGAAACTTATAGATTACCTCACAACAATAAATATGTTAGCACACTTAATTCAATTTGCTAGAAAACCATGAAATAAGATAAATATTGATCTATAGAACATAAATCCAAAAACAAATTATGTTACTTATCTCCTTATAAAACGTTACAACAACAACAAGTAAATGAACCTAGATCCACAGGATAGCAGGCATATAGTAATCAGATATGATCAATGAGATGCTAATAGACTTGCCAAGTGAAAGCACAAACAAGCTAAACTACTTATGATGAATTTTTCATTGTTATATCAGATCTAAAACACTTATTACGACAATAAGAAAAGTGAACAAATTGTGAACTATTAATGCAATAACTTGTATCCAAAAATTTCCAAGTGTTAGAGCAAGCTTTCCAAACTGAAAAATTGGATTTATTTAGCCATTTAAAATGTGTTATTAAGAAAATATCAGATCTGATTATATAGTTATGCGGAGATATTCCTGCAAGCTAACAAGTAGACCTATGCTAGATATTCAATGCCCAAGTATCCAAAATATTAGCAAACTTTTACCCTAATATTATCAATGTGTTTAGATCACTTAGATGTTATTTTACGGCATGCAATTCACTATTATGAAATGAATATGACAATTGAAGAAAAATAGTGATAAATTGAGGGTTTAGAGAGAAAACCCTAGGCCCAAGGCCTTGTAACACACTCAATGCCCAAAATTCCAAAATTTATCCAATGATTGAAAACACAAATTTTGAGCCAATTTTCTCTGCAAAACATACCAAACTTTAGTGCCAAAATAAAAATTACCCACATAGATGGAAGAGAGGGAAAATTAGGTCCAAGAGAGGGAAACGTTATGCCCATTAGGGTTAGCGTTGAGGGGAAGAGAGCCTAGGAGACTAAAGAAGAGGCATGGTAGGAGGAGAAAGGTCAAGAAGGTCTGACGTAGGGCTAAAGGGTGAGGCTGAGAGGCTTGAGAGAAGCCTTAAGACTCACGACCTAAGGTTTCAAGGGAACCAAGGCCAACCACAAGCCCGGAAGGGGTTACAGCTAGGACGAAAGAGGGGAAAAGGGAAGGAGGGTCGAGAGGAAACCAAGATGAGAAATAGGCTAGCGGAGGGGGAATGAAACCCAAGGAGGGGCCAAAAACCCATGGCAAGAGGATAAAAGGGCCTCATAGGCCTGCAAAAAGGGAAAAAGAGGAGGCCAAGTAGCTTAAGGTCTACGACAAGCCCTAGAAGGGTCGAAAAATGTGACACAAGACCACAAAGGAGGGGACGCAATGAAGGAAGACATTACGTTGGCCTCAAGGAGCCTCAAAACGGTGACGTAGGCCCTAGAAAGACTGACGTTTTCCAAGAAGAGGATGACACTGGCCTTGGAGAGGCTAGATCTAGGCTCAGGAGCCCTAAAACTTGAAAACCCATCTTTAAAAAAATATATTTGCTTTAGATTTTCTTCAATAGTTGGCCCTACAAAAATTTTGGAGACTAGATCTAACCCTCAAAGGCCTAGATCTAGCTCTTCTTACTTAATTTCACCTACACAAATGAATTTAAAATAATAAAAACCCTAATATATACAAAAATATCGAAACCCCAAAATCCCAATTAGAAAAAATATATGACTATACAAATTTATTTACAAATGTACAAATATACAATGCTTTTAAAAGGAATTTTGAGAAAATAATTTTTGTAGATATTTTTTTATAAGTGGATTAGTATAATTTGGAAAATAAATGCAAGCTCCAACCTTAGTGAAGTTAGATAAACCATAAAAACATTTGAAGTCCAAATAAGGTCAACTTAATTCCACAATTTGTGAGCTTGGAGCCTAAGGACTCGGGAACTTGCAAACACTATATATTTTTTTCAAGAAATCTTGTTAGACATATGGTGAATCAAATCACCTAAGATAGACCCAAAATCTACCAATATAATTTTCTTATCGCCATCTAATGAATAAACAAACCTTTAAAATTTCAAGCACAATATTGGAAAGCTTGTACCCAACACATACCATAAATCAGTAGACAATAAACACCATGAACTGCACCTCAAAGTCTTTATTATGATTCAAAAAATGTTCCCAACGGAATAGTAGCATTACATCAACTTTTTTGCAGATGTTTCTTAGTCAAAAGTCTGATGGCTTGAGGCACAAATGACTCTCAATTTATAGATAAATCCTTCAAGTGGAAAAATTAACGGCTAGTTGGTTTGATCCTCATCAAAAATAATCTTGACTATCGAAAAATATTTGATCATCTTTTAATCTCCACCGTTGAAAATATTTAACCCATTTTTTATTAGCTCAAAATTAATTATTTGAGCTAGTTTCCTCAAAAACTTGACTTTAACTTAACCACCAAGGTCCAAGGCTCCATTTTTTCTTGAAAAATCCAATAATCCCTTAGTGGGGGGGGGCTCCAAAAGTTAATTTCTTTGATACCCATGAAATTTTCCACTTTGAATTTTTTTTTTTTTTTTAAGATTCTAATTTTGACTATAATTAATTAAATTTCTAGCTTAGGATTTTAATTTTTTTTTCCAGAAAAATTAATTATTTGACATTTGAGGGGATTAACAATTTTTCCACCCTTTAATATTTTATACATAGTGTCTAAGTATGAGAGACCATGCACTAAAATATTTTTACATGAGATAATTACATTTCAATCCTCAAAGGGGGAACACTCATTTGGTATAAACCCTCAAATTACATACCCAATCATGTGACACAATATGATCTAGTATATCAAGTGATTTGTATTAAAATAATTTAGCAAATTATCTTAAATTATTCTCAAGTCATTTTTACATAAGACTTGACTAAAAGAGTCTGACTCACCAAAGACTTTGACGAAGTATTCTGCCCTAGTTTTGAGGTGAGTTTGGAGGGAAAACTCTACCGACCATACGTGTATAGAAACATAGATGAGTCAGTGAGACAGAAACTTCTTAGGATGAAACTAATTCCAAAATAACAAGCTTACCTAGTTTATTACATACATACACAGTCATACTAGCATCATTTACATTATAAATTTGTAGAATGGGTTTACAAAAACTCGATGAACCGATGACTAATGATTTGATTCCCTGAAAGAATTTGGCATATCTTCTTCCTTGGAAATTTGACAAAAAGTGTGCAACATCTAGCTCCATATGGGGACACATTACTTCCATGAAGTAACGTGAGAATCCTAG
This sequence comes from Pinus taeda, assembly GCA_000404065.3. Taxonomy (NCBI): domain Eukaryota; kingdom Viridiplantae; phylum Streptophyta; class Pinopsida; order Pinales; family Pinaceae; genus Pinus; species Pinus taeda. The sequence goes on from APFE031437746.1 coordinate 90,277, forward strand.
AATCTTGCATCCAGGAAAACAGACATCCATCAAATAGATATCCATTCAAAATCGAAATCATCATGCATATATAGTAAATCATGTTGGAATAATAATAAAAATCTTCTCTAATAAACTGGAAAGTATAAAACATAAGTTCATGAAATAAAGCTAGCTAATGGCATAAAGTAAAAAATAGTAAGGCTGGAGATATTATGCAAACGATGCCCCATGGAATCAAATGTCATCCCTGTAGTACAATTTGAGCATCTACCCATTTGTTGGCAGATCTATGGGATCGCCTTCCAAAGTATTCAGATGGATATAATTTTCTCCAGTGATTCCTCTAATGATATATGGTCTAAGCCATAGACTGTTGAACTTTCCATGATTGTTTAGATTCTCATTTCTACGGTCCCACAATAGTACCATATCGCCAATATGCAGAGATTTGTTGTGTGATGACTTGTCAAACCCTTCTTTCATTCTTGCCTAGTTTCAACATATGTTATCAAAAGTATTCCAACGGTCCTCATCGATTTCCATAATCGAATTAATTATTCTTCACTGCATCTTTGTCTTCTATAAAATGTTGAAGGAGTTGATAAGTTGGAAGTTTGAGATGAACATGCAAGGTCATGTCCAAACCATAAACAAGCTCAAAAGGACTTTTCCTGATGGCTCTTTTCTTTGTGATTTTGTCTACCCATAATACATAGTTGATCTTAATACCCCATGATCACTTATTATCCCCCACAATTTTCTTAAGGATAGCGATCAAGTCTTTGTTATTTGATTCGGCAGGACCATTTCCTTAGGGATATTAATTTGAAGAATGAGATATAATAATTCCATACTTGAAGCAAAAATGAGAAAACTCAAAAGATATGAAATATTTGACGTTATCAGTCGTAATCTTGGCTAGAACACTAAATTGAGTGATAATATGATTCTCATGAAGAAAATCTATCACAACCTTCTTAGTGGCATGCTTTGTTGGGATGGCCTCAACCCACTTCGTAAAGTAATATGTTGCAGTCAAAATCCATGAATAGCCATTACTAAACTTTTGGCTAAATTTACCAATGAAGTCCAACCCTCATTGTAGAAAAGGGGCTTCCGCCACAACTAGTCGAAGAGGAAATGTTATTAATTTCTACTTTCCTTTGAAGAGTTGGCATTCCTAACAATTTCTGATAAATTTAGCACATCTGAAAAAATTATGGGCCAATAATACCATGCACGTAGAATTTTTTGGGCCATAGTTTTTCCTACGAGATGACCCCCATAAAATCCTGCATAGAACTCAATGATAAGCTTCCTAGATTCATCCTCATCAATGCATCTAAGTATTATCCCATCTGGGTTTCTCCACCCAAGACCATCCTTCAAGATACAATACTTAGATTCTTTTAATCTACGGGACCTCCTTTTATGAGCTACCAAGTGATCGGTACATGTTAGATTTGTCAAATAATAAATAATGTGCTTATACCATTCGATCCTTTCCAACTTATGAACTTCATGGGATATGGAAAGCTCAGTTATTTCATTCTAACACACTATCTCTAAGGATTTCTCATTGCTTTTTATCATCATTTGGGCTAATCGTTGACCTTTGACTAACTTGGTGGATCTAATATCAAGATCATATTCCTGAATTTTAGTTACCCATATGGCACGGGTTCCTAAGAAGTCAGATTTAGTTAGTATATCCTAGATGGCAGAGAGTGGAACAAATGAAATAATCTCATAATAACCCACATATCTTTTGAAATGCTTAAGGGACTTGACCAATGCATAAGCTTGTTTTTCCATAATGCTATATTTCAATTATGAATTCTGCAAGAATTTACTCATGAAGGTTATCAGTTGCTCATGACCCTCTTTGTTTTTTTGTAAAAGGACACTTGCTATAGTATCTTCAGATACAAACGAAAATACCATAAAATCCTTTGAATAATCTGGTTTGACCAAGGCAAGATCTTTATCTATAGCATCTTTAATATCATGAAACCCCTTTTTACCCTCATATTTCCATACAAATTTTGCATCCTTCTTGAACAAACACTGGATAGGTTTAGAAATTTCCACATAGTTGGGAATGAATCTTCTTAGAAAAATATTTTTCCCAGGAAAGGCTAAAGGGATTTAAGATTGTGTGGTAAAGGGATTTGTTGAATAAATTCAACTCTTTCAAGGTCAATCTTGATACCATCTTTAGAAATGACGTGTCCTAGTAATTTTCCTTCGATAACCGCAAACACAGATTTGGCGGGATTTAAAGATATGCCAAATTCTTGGCACTTGTAAAAAACCTATGTAAGATGGTTTATATAGCCTTACCATCCTTTGAAAAGATAGTGAGATCATCTTGGTAAATTTCAATCAATTTCCAATCAATTCCTTAAAATCATAATCTATAGCCTTCTTAAAGGTAGCCCCTACATTTGTTAACCCAAAAGGCATTCTGAGATATTTAAAGGTATCCCAAGGTGTAGTGAAGGTAGTCTTGTGTCGATCTTCCTCCTTAACCCAAACCTAATTGTAACCAGAAAATCCATCTAATAATGATATCATATTAGACCTTGTTATCCTTTAAAGCATGTTTTCCATATTAGGTAAAGGATAATTGTCATTTTTGCAAGCCAAGTTAATATTTCAGAAATCAACACATAATCTGATAATACCATTTTTCTTTCTAACAATCACCAAGAAGAATGCCAAGTTTTTTTTATGATACCTGCAACGAACATTTTCTGCATCTCCTTTCGGACAAGAGGAGCTAACTTAGGATTAATTTTCCTAAGGTTTTCTTAAATGGCTTAGCATCTTCATCTTTTAAAGTAATTGTATGTTCTATAAAATCCTTTCTATAACATTTGACTCATCATAAGAATAATCTAAGACATCGTAGTATTCAATAAACAGATCAATTAAATTTTCCTTTTCTTCTTCGGAAGTCCCTTTACCAATTTGAACCATTTTTGGATTCTCAGGAAAACCAAATTTAACTTCAATGAACTCACTTGGATCCATCTTCCTTTCATCGGCTCTTTTGGTGGCATCATTTATATTAAAGTGTTATTCCATGGCCACCATATTTCTAAAGGTGGGGTTTATCACATCTTTACCTTTAGAATTGGACCCTTCCTCCTTGGAACAAGCTTGGCAATCTTAAAATTCATCCAAGTGATTAAGAAAGCAGATAATGTTTTTTCATCATCACACACTTACCAATGTTCAACATTATCTAGAACTGAGGGCCTGAAAACAACTTCTATCATGGCCTTATCCTCTATTAGATTATCAGGTATCTAGAAGGTAGAAGCGGCTACAACTAGCTCATCATCTTGGCTATTCTCCTCTCTCAGAATGATTTATATACCAAATGCATCAAATAGTTCAATGATATCCCATATGGTGTTTGTGTACTTCTTAAGTCTATAACTTTTACATGAGAAAACACACTTAACCTATTTGACGACAAGATCATAATCTCCTTTCGCACTTAATGACTTTATTTTAATATCTTTGACTATTTCTAGGCCTGTTAGGTCCCTATACTACTAGTGTAGCCCCCTTATTGTTAATATTGTTCCCCATAGAAACCCACTATTTTTATTGTTGTGCTCTTACATTATTGTTATTATGTGGGCTCTGACCCCTTAGACTCTCATATATAGAAAGGAGGTCTTTTCTTTTGTATCATCCAAGAATTGTTCATTTATGTAATGTAAAGGAGGTTTCCCCCTCGAAGAGGCTAATTTTTAAGTCGTTTATCTAGTTTTTCTTCTATTTTGTGGGCTAGTTGCATAACATTTGGTATCAGAGCTTTGGGTTTTAGGGTTTTGCTGGTGCAAACAGGTCATCGTGGCATTTTCTCTATAACTATTTTTCTACAAAGGTTTAGAAGCTTAAATTTTACCAGAAGGAGCCGAAATCCCGATGAACTTCTTGTCAAAATTTCAGGTCTTGATTCATTATATTTTTGAAGATATGGTCCAAAGACTTTAGGGTTTTTGCATGCTCTAGAATTGCATCTCAAATTGGTGACCTTGGGAAAATCATCATATCTTCCTCTATGAGCATCGGATTTGAATTTCGTAAAAAGTAGCCAAAATTACATAGCATGTAGTATCTTTTGCATTGTTTTTAGGGACAAAGGTCAAAACAATGACACATGGAACTTCGTACAAGTTGGCTCTACTGAACCAGTCCATAATCAGATAATTGTGGGAGATGAGACATAACCTTATCTTTAAGAATCCAAATTTGGTATGACTTGCAGCATTGGAAAGAAGAATTAGAGGGCTAGCACATGACCAAATTTCAGACCTTGGAGATCTGTATTTATAGAGATACAACATATTCAATATCGAGCTCCTATAAATCAAGAAAAATGTGTGTATTTTTTTTTAAAAATTTGCATAAGTTTTGTTTGAAAAATCAATTTGAAGTGATTCATGAGGCATAGTGAAGCATAAATATCATTATTTGATTCAAAAATGACGTGAAGCAAGAAAATAGTAACACCTAGTAAGAAAACATAAGGCTCTACCATGATGGATAAAGAAGAGGAAAAAATGCAACATGATATATCAAAATTACAAGACCAAGTACAACAAATTTCGCTCTCGCAAAGAGTAACCAAAAATTAAATGGAAGCTAAAATGGATGGTTTAAATAACAGTTTAAAATCATACATGGAAGGCTTGAAGGATGGATTAAAAGTAGACGTGGAAGGTTTGAAGAATGGTTTAAAAGCAAACATGGAAGGTTTGAAAGAAGGTTTGACAAAGTTGTTACAAGAAATTCTTCCTAATGGCGAAAAGATATTAGATGAAACTCATGATTAGAACAAAATACATGTTAATCATGATTTCATAGGCTCTAAAATTGGATTGAAAACCCACCATATTCTAAAGATAAATATGAGGAATTTTGATGGTAAGTATCCGGTAACATGGATACTACAGATGGAACAATATTTTGATCTCCATAATACACACACAAAAGGTACTCATTGCAACTTTATATTTAGAAACCAATCAATTTGTATGGTATCGATGACTTTGTTCTTATAAACCACTTGTCACTTGGTCAATTTTTATGGAGGAAATGATATCACATTATGAGGATACAAAGAGAAACACCTTCTTTAGCCAATTGATAAATCTCAAACAAAAGGGTTCAATGACAGAGCACATTGACTTCCAAAAATTCAATATAAGGGTAAATGATATTCCATATGAACATAGGATTAATGTCTTCATAGGGACTTTAAAGGATAACATCCAACATGAGGTTCGCCTTTGGGAACCTGATTCATTGGAGAAAGCGTTCAGGGTGGCATGAAAATTTGAAAGAAAAATTATGGCAATAAGGAAGTCTACCACTCACAACTATAAAGATGGAATTGTTGCCTCTCCTAGCCTTCCACAACCTATAAGGTTGACACAACAATAATTGGAAGAAAGAAAGAACAAAAGGGCTTTACTATAGTTTTGATAGAAAATATAGTAAAGGTCATAAGTGTGTTGAGAAGAAATTATTTTACATATATTATGAAGAGGAGGAAGAAAAAAAATAAGAAACATCAAAAGAAGAGGATATACCCCAGGAACCAACCCTATAGAAAGAATAAACGAATCCAACCACATATTGTAATGCACTGGTGGGAAATACCACTTTTCAAACTATCGAGATAGAAGGAAATATCAAGAAGAAAATGTAATATTGTTGATTGATTCGAGTAGTACCCATAATGTTATTCATTGTAAAGTAGCCAAGGAATTGAATTGCTTCCTATATCCAACACCATAGTGTCAAGTGAAACTTACCAAGGTATTTGGAATAGGAAACCAACCTAAATGTTTAGGTGCTAAAAGTGTGAATGATCAAGATGAAAAGATTAGTGAGAGAAAAAAAGATAAATTGGTGATAAGATGAATAATGATGGAAGATTAGAAGATTAGGAAGGTTAATGAGAGTGTTGTCAACACCAAGGTCCAATAAATTGGTCTGCAACAATGGTGCCAAAAAAATGTTGTCGCTCAGATTGTATAGGCATCGCGACAATGGCTCAGGGCAGGGGTTGTCACTCTGATCCTTGCCCACTTTGTTCTAGTTGTCTCCCAATAGCAGGATATGGGGAGTAGTCTCTATGGAAATGAGATGATGAAAGACAATTTGGGAACCAACTTCTCATAGAGACATAGTTGAGTGGCCTAGTTACGTGGTTAAATTTAGCAATGTTTAAGGATTTGAATAGATTTAGAAATGAGATCAATGCCTTATGGAGTCAAAATTCTTGTTTAGTATAAATTAAGACAAAATAACGAGATGGACTACCAATGCTTAAATGATTAACTAACCTATATGTTATGCAATTCCTAAGATCTAGGAGTAATGCAAGGATCTTGGTTAATTTTACATTATATGCCTAGTCTAAATGGAACTTTCCTCTTAATTGTTTTGAGATCAATATTTAGAGTAGGTTGTGGGATGGAAGCTGAAAGAAAGCAAGAAAAGGCTTGATTAACAATACCTCCCTCTATGTTCCAACCACCCATTGTCTCTAGCGCTACAGAGACTGTGGCTCTTATGACTGCAAGGTCACTATATTAACCACTAGAAAGTTGTTGAATCGCTCAAGCTAGGTGAGAAAGGGTGGCCTAGAGTTCTATGAACCAATTTTATGCTTGGAGGTAAGTTATTAATGCAAGCTAAGCCTAGAATTGTTATGCAATGGAAAGGGTGAGATTCTTAGTTTAAGATTGGCTTAATGTTTAAATACTTTAAATTATGATAAATCATCAATGACAAGAGTACTTATCAATAAATTATATGGAATTTTACAACCAAGAAGGTTTTAATTAACATAGTGTCAATTTTGACCAATCCACAAGATGTTCAATTAAGAATGGCAATCCACTTAACAATTAGCCAAAAACACAAGATACAAGATATTTCAGTGATGATATGCCAATATCAATTATTAAAGATTGTACTTTTTAAATAATGCCAATATTAAAATACGTTCAAAGATGCTAATGCTTAAGATAGACGACAAAATGTGTTTAGCAATTAACAATAATGCCAATTAGATTCACAAGATAACAATATGCCCAAAGATGCTTAATATTAATGGAATTTATGATTAGAGTGCTTTAGTGATTGTTTATTGGATGTGAAACTTGAAACTTATAGATCACCTCACAACAATAAATATGTTAGCACACTTAAGTCAATTTGATACAAAACCATGAAATAAGAGAGATATTGATCTATAGAGCATAAATCCAAAAAAAATGATGTTACTTATCTCCTTATTAAACTTTAGGACAGCAACAAGTAAATCAATCTAGATCCACAAGATAGCAAGCATATTGTAACCAAATATGATCAATGAGATGCTAATAGACTTGCCAAGTGAAAACACAAGTTAGCTAAACTACTTATGATGAATTGTTCATTGTTATATCAGGTCTGAAACACTGATTACAATAGTAAGAAAAGTGAACAAACAGTGAATTATTAATGCAATAACTTGTGCCCAAAAATTGCCAAGTGTTAAGCAAGCTTGCCAAACTGAAAAAAAAATGGATTTTTTTAGCCCTTTAAAATGTGTTATTCATAAAATATCAGATCTGATTATATAGTTATGAAGAGATATTCCAACAAGCTAACAAGTATATCTAAGCTAGATATTCAATGCCCAAGTAGCCAAAATAGTAACAAACTTTTACCCTAAGATTATCAATGTGTTTAAATCACTTAGATGTGATTTTATGGAATGTAATTCATTGTTATGAAATGAATATGACAATTGAAGTAAAATGACAATAAATTAAGGGTTTAGAGAGAAAACCCTAGGCTCAAGGCCTTGTAGCACACTTGCCCAAAATGCCAAAATTTCTCCAATGATTGGAAACACAATTTTTGAGCCAATTTTCTCTGCAAAACATACCAAGCTTCAGTCCCAAAACCAAACATACCCACAGATATGGAAGAGGGGGGAAATTAGGGCCAAGAGAGGGCAACACTAGGCTAGTAGGGTTAGCGTTGAGGGAAGAGGGCCTAGGAGGCCATGAAAGAGGCAAGGGAAGTGGTGAAAGGCCAAGAAGGCCTGATGCAGGACCAAAGGGTGAGGTCAAGAGGCTTCAGAGAAGCTCTAAGGCCCATGGCCTAGAGTTTCAAGGGAAACAAGGGCAGTCACAAGCCTGGAAGGGGCTGCAGCGAGGATGAAAGAGGGGAAAAGGGGAGGAGAGGAAAGGGAAGGAGGGCTAAGAGGAAAAAGAGAAACGAAAGAGGCTAGCGAGGTGGAACGAAGCCCAAGGAGGGGCCAAAAAACCATGACAAGAGGAGGAAAGGACCTAAGAGGCCTGTGGCAAGGGAAAATGAGGAGGTCAAGTAGCCTAAGGGCTACAACTACACCCAAAAAAGATGAAAAATGTGACGTAGGGCCACAAGGAGGGGATGCAAGGAAGGAGGAGGCTAACATTGGCCTCTGGGAGCCTTAAAAAGGTGGCATAGGCCATAGAAGGGCTGACGTTGGCCTTAAAGAGACTAGATATCGGCCTGGGAGCCCTAAATCTTGAAACCCCAACTCTAAAAATTGTATTTGCTTTATATATTTAGTTTACTTCATATTTTCTTCAATAGACGGTGCTGCAAAAATTTTGGAGACTAGATTTTACCCTCAAGGGGCTAGATCTAGCTCTAATCTGGCTCTTCTTGCTTGATTTCACTTGCACAAATGAATTTGCAAATATCCAAAACCCCAATATATACAAAAATCTCGAAACCCAAAAACCCCAATTGGAAAAAAATTTATTATTGTACAAGTTTATTTACACATGTACAAATATACAATGTTTTTAAAATAAATTTTGAGAAAATAGTTTTTTAGAAATTTTTTGATAAATGGCCTAAGTATATTTTGGAAAATAAATGCAAGCTACAACCTTAGTGAAGTTATATAAACCATAAAAATATTTGAAGTCCAAGCAAGGTCAGCTTACATCACAATTTGTGAACTTGGAGCCCAAGGACCGGGGAACTTGCAAACACTATCTTTTCTTCAAGAAATCTTGTTACACATATGGTGAATCAGATCACCTAAAATAGACCCAAATTCTACCAATATAATGTTCTTATCACCATTTGATGAATAAACTAACTTTTAAAATCTTAAGCACGATATAGGAAAACTTGTACCCAACATGTACCACAAATCAGTAGACAATAAACACCATGAACTACACTCCCAAGTCTTTATTATGATTCAAAAAACTTTCCTAGCGAGATAGTAGCGTTACATCAACTTTTCAGCAGAATTTTCTTAGCCAAACATCTAATGGCTTGAGACACAAATGAGTCTCAATTTATAGATAAATCCTCCAAGTAGAAAAATAACGTTAGTTGGCTTGATCCCCATCAAAATAATCTCGACCGCCGAAAAATATTTGATCATCTTTTAATCTCCATCGTTGAAAATATTTATTTTTAAAGAATTTTCGAATTTCTTATTTAACCTAATTTTTTATTAGCTCAAATTAATTATTTTGAGCTAATTTCCTCAAAATTTTGACCTTGATTTAACCACCAAGGTCCAAGAGTCCATTTTTTCTTGAAATTTCCAATATTCCCTTGATGGGGAACTTCCAAAAAACAATCTATTTGATACCCATGAATTTTTCTACTTCAAGAATTTATTTTTTCTAAGATTGTAATTTTGACTCTAATTAATTAAATTTCTTGCTTAGGATTTTAATTTATTTTTGCTAGAAAATTTAATTATTTGACACTTGAGGGGATTACTAATTTTTTCACCCTTTAATATTTTAGCCATGGTGTCTAAGTATGAGAGCCCATGCACTAAAATATTTTTTACATAAGATAATTACATTTTTAACCCTCAAAGGGGGAAATCACTTCGGTATAGACTCTCAAATTACATACCCAATTCTGTGACACAATATAATTTAATAGACAAAGTGATTTGTAATAAAATAATTTAGCCAAATAGCGTAAATTATTCTCAAACCACTTCTATATAAGACTTGATTAAAACACTAAGACTCACACAAGACTATGATGAATAATTCCACCCTAGCTTTGGGGTGAGGTTGGAAGGAAAAACTCTGCCAACCATCCGTGTTTAGAAACACAGATGAGTCAGTTAGACAAAAGATTTCCTAAGATGAAACTCCTGCCAAAATAGCAAGCTTACTTAGGTTGTTAGATACACGGTCTTACTAGCATCATTTACATTATAAATTTGCGAAATGGGTTTACAAAGACTCAATGAACTAATGGTTGATTATCCAATCCCTTGAAAATTTTTGGCATATCTACTTCCTCGGAACTTTGACAAAAAGTGTGCAACAGGTACACCAAGTATCAAGTCAATGGAATGTTTGACTTGACAATGGAGAGATGCCCCTATAGGTGAAACAAAGATGTATCTATACTCTTCTTTAATATTTTCCATCTACTTCCACTATGTAGGGAGACCTTATGTTGAAGTTGTGGTGGTTGTGGTGATCTTTTGTTCACCTTTTTACTAAGCCATGAAGAGGAAAAACTTGGTAGTTTGAGAGATTACCTTTCAGCATCGTTTTCCTAGGATTGATGAAATTGTAGTAATCAGAAGAACCTCTCATATCTCATAGGGCTAACCTCTCATAATAACAACAATACTGTGTTAGCCTCATACTCAATCAATAAGTCCAAAATAATAAAATTATGAAACTTGGAAAATATAATTTTTATTTGTCTTTGATGTGCTCATCAATTCTAGAGTGAGTTTGTTCTTAATACTTGGGAGTTTGTTGAGGTCTAGTTGGTTAAGAGATTCTCTCCAACTAGTTAGCCTCGTAGATTAGTGTGTGGTTGAGATATTCACTCAACTAAGAGATTGCATGTACACGATAGACTAACTATCTCGAGACATAGCTTGATGTATATATATTGTATCATCATTCATTGTGAATATACAATCAGGGTTAAAAGTCTTTTCCGCCATGTACCTTGTCTCTTGAATTAAGTTTTTGTTTTTCATTAATTATTTTCATATTACAAGTTTGTGGCTCACAAATAGCATTTCATTTCCACAAATAGGGTTGTCCTAAAATAAAATCACAGACTTCAAGTGGGGCAATATCACATAATACCTCATTTTTGAAAAGCTTGATGTTATAGGATAAGCATCATTGTTAGTTGACCCAAAGGTCTCATCCTTGGCTCAACCAACCAATGGTGTATAGTTGGGAGTGTAGAATCATCGATAACTTCAATCTTTTGATGACCTCCACTAATATTAAGTTCTTATAGTTCTCACTATCAACAAATGAAATGTAGTGGGGGTCCCCTTCGCCCACATATGTAAATGGAAAAGATGCTCCCCCTTCTCAAGCTCCTTGAACTATTCTGATTGGATCTTAGTAGATGTAATGGTAGCATTGGGTTCTATATTGATGATATGTTTTCCTTTATCCTTCTTTGAAACAGATTTCAAGCTACGATCTAAATCTTTTTCTTTAAGCTCAGCCAACAATGACTATTTTGAGTTGCATTCATTAATGTTGTTCCAAGGGATTTTGTGGAACTCACTCAACTTTCCATTGTTCTTCTTCAACTTCTCATTACCCTTATTTATCTATGGGTTGGACTGGTTGTCTTGAGGTTAGCTCTCCTTGCTTTATCCCTTGTCCTACAAGTCAAGGTTTCCTTTACCATGCTTTCATTGTGGAAAATTTGCAAACCTAAACTCTCACTTACTCTTCTGCTTGAATTTTTGCTCTATTTTGACAACATATTAATAAGCGGCTATTAATGAGGATATGTCCAAGAAATCCATCCATGTTTGGATGTATCTATGTAGGCCACTGCAGTACTTCAAAACCAAGTGTTGCTCGGAGTCTTTGAGCACAAGGTATGGAAGATATTGGTGTACTCTAACACTGTCTAGTCTCTCTCTTATTGCAAACTTGTATATTTTGTACAATGGTCATCATAGTTCCCAACAAGGTAGAAATCCTCCTTGAAGACATCAACAAAGGTCACCCAAGTGGCTCTTGTCTTCAATATTGCGAACTCATTGGTGTTATGTCTCTCCCAATAACTTTTCTCACCAATCCTTGACATGGGGAAGAGACATAAGGAATGTGAAAGTGATCTTTTTATTGTTAGAAAAAAAATTGAATAGTGTAATAGCTCTGTAACATTTAACCATTTCTCCAAAGCATTTGCATTATCTAGCCTTCAAAGAAAGGGATATCAAATTTACCCTGTACTTTGAAGGATGTTACACTTCTAAAAGGATGGCCTCATGAAGGTTCCTCAACTATGAGTGGTAGTTGCTTAATAATTTGGATGAAGTTTCCCGTCATCTCTTTCCTTTGTCGTGTGATGACTTCCTCGTGTAATAGCTTGATAAGCATCTTCTACCCCATCATTTCTCTTTCTTTTTACTATGAAAGATCGTTTGGGTTAATGAGAACAATCACCCCCAAATGAAACTAGTTCAAGACCCAACTCTCTAAAACTTGACCTCATTGGTAACATGCACCAAGAAACAAGAAACAAGGAGCACACTACTCTAATACCACTGATTCGAGCTGCATAATGCATAAAATAAAATGTATACAAGGAAATGTGGCACACATACACAAAATTATAGTAGAAAACACATTAATATAGTAAGAACTCAACTTTATTGAAATAGCAAAATATTGTAGAACAAACACTAGCTTAGAATGGTAATAGTTTATCTATGAAAGATAAAAATGTCAACTATTCTCATTCACCAAAAAAATTATTAGTTAAGTTCTCAATGCTTAGGCAAATATTTGATGACTACATTATGAAGGAATGAGCTCCCCTTTTTACAAAGAGGAGGCCGTGTGTGGAGGGAAGGGGTGATTTTTCACTTAAAAGACATATATTTTCACTATATTATTTTCACTATATTATTTTATTTTTCTCTAGATACCATAGATGAATACCATGCCTTACCAAATCCATGGGTTCATAAACCATTAATGGTAAAAAAACCAATTAATGATCACATTGATTCAACGAAATAGATAAATGATCACCATTATTGACCTAAATTACTATACAGCATTTATTACTAGGGCGCATATTATTTTTCTACAGTTAATAAGAGAGGGTGCATATTATTTTTCTATTGTTAATAAGAAAGAGTGAATGTCCCTGTATAATTAGAATACCCATGCTGGTGAGTTTCCAATTTAGGTAAAAGGTACAAATTTTAAGGAATGGGACACATGCTCCAATTCATCTTCCAATTGAAATGCACTGGCTTAGCACTTTTACCATGCATAAGGGCACCCTAGGTAATCAAAGTAAGGTTGCTTAGCACTTTTATTCATGCACAAGGGCACACTAGGTGATCAAAGTAAGGTTACAATTTCACTATGTCAACTGAAATACTCCATGCATGTGATTAGATATGTATCTGTATATATATACACATTGTATCTTCCCTATTCTTCCTATTCTATAAAGGAGACTCAGAATATGTATCTGTATATATATACACATTATATCTTCCCTATTCTTCCTATTCTATAAAGGAGACTCAGAATTCATCACTAACATGGTTAGCTAGTTTTTGTTTTGTGTTATTGCAATGAATTTTCCTTTTGCCAATAGAAGATAGATCCAATTGACAGCTCAGATCTGTGTTTTTGTTGTTTAAGTTTTTCATAGTATGTGTTTGTAGATTAGAATGATTAAAGTTGCCATTTTGATTGAAGCTTTCAAGTTTTCAGCTAGCAAGGATTTAGGTTATTTTTTGTAAGAGGAAATCTTATTTTTTGTAAGTGCAAAATCTGCAAAATCTGCTTACCATGGTCTGATATAATGTGTTCCCATGGTCTGATAATGAGTTCACATCCATGCATTAGAAAGGTTTACAACTACTCAGCTGGCACAACTGAACTGTAATTGTTACTACACTTACGTAATTGGCAAGATGTATTTTTCTCTATAAGGAATCTTTTCCATTTTTTTTTTTTAGTTTCTGGAAAACTGTTTGAATACAACTAATGCAAATACAAGAGATCACAGAGTAGCTCACTGGAATAGTGTCCAGGAACAAGCTTCTCCTGGTAGTCAGCTTGGTTTCGAATACTTCAGCCATTTTTTTAAGTATATGTAGATGGAACTTTCAATATGTCTGCTTCTTTGAAATATAGTTACCATACTTGTACTTATATCTTGCTAAGGCAGATGGCACTGACTCAACGTACTTGCAAACTCGAGTATTGTAGCTATACTTTGACATTAGATAACACGCTTATGTCCCAGGAAAGTTTTTTGCTTAGTAATCATCCATAAAAGAATATAGAGCAACATTTCCAATATTCTTGTAGTCCTTCATTTTTCCTTTCACTGTGCTTTCCCTATCATTCCAGAACATTCTTTCCTTTCACTGTGCCCTCTATATCATTCCAGAACATTCTTAGATCGTTCCCCTACAACTGACACATAGTATAACCCCTTTTATTTAAGGCTTCATCTTAGCATGCATCCATGACAACCAATTGCAAACAGTAAATCTGTTAGCTTTGCATAAAACACCAATTCTATACAATGACAAAAATACTTTGTTATTTCTCCGAGAAAGCTCAGATCTTTTCAGGCCTCTTCCCTTATTCCACCACTTCAACCTACCCCAAACACATAACATCCGTGCACATGTGCTTGCAGAAGCCAACTTCAAAGTAGCTTTATAGTGTCTGCTTCAGACTGCAGTTTCCTTTGATTTAATTCACCACAAACTGTTGTCTTAGCTCTGATCTGAATGGATCTGTTCATTGAAGACCGATCATATTACAGACTCCTAACTTCTTAAAATCTGAATCTTTTATACTATTGAAGGAATTCGGCAAACCTATTTAACAGTAAATAGGAAAAGCATAAAGAATGATTTTATACTCCAAAATCATATTAACAGGAAAAGTACAAATCTAAATATGTTTTATAACACAACATCTTAGTTATGAGCGGCATTGTGTGGGACTGGTTTTCAATGCATTAACCAGTTGTGCATAGTTATTGGAAACTATATCTTTATCTTGCTTTGTGCAAGATCTCTCAAAGAAAGCATGTACATGTCTGGAGTTTCATGGTAAATATCAGAAAAGTCATTTGTCAATTCTTCACAAGCTTTTTCACTGAGAAGAAAAGACCTTAACAATATAACTTAATAAACTGTAAAATGAAAGAGTGATGAGAATGCGTTTTGTGGTATAGAGTTCTTGCCCTTTGAGAGATCAATGCATAATTCTTCAGCTTTAAATTTCTTTCTGGACCAAGCTTGTCTTCCAAAGCAACATGAAGCTTATTCCATATAGTAAACTTTTTAATCCTCAGAGTATTACTGAATTTTGCTTTTTTCGGCATCAGTGACCAAAACAACAGTAGGTACTCTAGACGACTGCAAAGGCTACCACTACACCTCTCTGAACCCCCAAAATTCAAAATAATAAGCTATTTCAAGAAATATGGTTCTAGGACGGAGCTTATGGTCTATCAGCAGAGGAACAGTGCAGAGGATCCACTGAGTGCAGGTCCTCAAGTTCCATCCTCATTACCAACAGACACATCATTGCTATAGCCGTTAAATGGGCTTGCTAACATTGCATCTCGTGAACAGAAGGTGATAGTGATTATACAAGATAGCCACTGTTGGGATTCTTGTGCCTACGCTCCCACTTTGAACTTTTTCACAGCTTGTGGTGCCAAGTGATAAATTAATATAAACTTCACAAAGAAGATAAAGAACACACATTTATTGTTCTAATCAACAAGGCTAGTTTTAAACAGCTATTAGGTTTCCAATTCAGCCCAATGAAAGTATTGATGACAATTATGAACCGGGATTCCAGTGACCAAACTGAAAACAGACAAAGTGAGTGTGTATTAATTTATCCCTTGTTATACATGGCCATAGTTTGGATTTCATGGTTTTGCATAGCCTAACTTCCTTTGTTTCACCGATTTTTGTTTGTCCTCAAAATATCTGACACAACTATCGTCTCCGGGCTTAAATCCAGGAAGCTAGTTTGGCAGTGTAGACACGTTTCTTAGCATTCTAATTACTCTTGTTTATGCAGACTACGTAGCCAGGTTGTGATTTGATGACAGATACGATAATTTTCCCAATTTCATCCTGGTTTGATTGCTAAACCAAGTCAATATGAGCTTTCTGGGTCAGAGCAAGCAGGGTGTTGCCGTCACCAGTGCTCGATTCCGTAAAGTGACATGTTCATCCCTAGTGGACCAGCACGTCCCTGCAGGGGGAACCTTTCATTAGTGGAAGTCATCATGGCAGTTGAGTGTCAAGCCGGAGGTCACATGCCATTTTCCAATTTCTTGATAGGTGGTGGATGGCAATCAAAGTATAAGGGAAGCCTTTCATGTCATTCTCCATGGCTAAACTGTAAGCAGAGAGACCCTTCACCAACAACCTGATGAAGATAAAATGGCAGAAAAAACTATGTGATGTTTAGAAGTAGATCATCTGCTTATATAGAGGAACACGGATATCATACATGATTTCAAGCAAAGCAAGGTCAAGCTAGTTCAGCAAATTCGGCAAGGAAGCTAGCCTGACACAGGACGGCACAAATTTCAGGAGGCATGTACTAATTAAAAATTAAAAAGAAAATAAAAAGAGCTGCAACAGTCCAATGAACATAAACGATTTACCCTGCTGTACAAGTCTCTTTTAAATTTGATAATTATATTTGAATGACTGAGACCTTGCACCAGATTGATGAATTGCTAGGGAACATAGAATATGCAATTCTATCTGGATTTGAAACAGGCTAGAGAAAATTACAGCATCAACCATGTCTTTCTCAAAGAACAAGGAAACAACATATGGCAAATGCAGCAATTCCACCTAGAGTACAAAGTGTATCAATCAAGCTTTCAGTCTTCATCTTCTCATCCTTCAACTCATTTTGTGCTTTCAAATATTGATGATAAGATTCCAAAACATTGCCGTAGTTCATAGTTCTATGGCAACTTAGAGCTCTTTTAAGGATGACCAGACTGTTTCGTCCATTTACATGGGCACCTCCCATGTCTTCCAACTGCATTGCAAGCTCTGTCAACTTCAGAGTCGTATAAGAACCATCCGCAACACCATCATCTGAAATTCTACACTTCAACACAAGGCTACACTGAACAATCCCAAAAGGCAGAATTTTATAGGCCGGAAGTATGGTACCAAAGTGTATAAGGAAATCCTTATCAGTAGGCCAATGCTTTTGTCCTCCTAGGGGACTCCAACTAGCAAGGTTGACTGCTTGCTTTTCCCTTCTATTTACAAGGATCCAACTAAGCCTTATGTTGTTCCAAAGCTCTCTCCAAAGTTTCCCATCTTTCCTTTCCCTCTCAAGAGATGTAATTTGTGGCAGCCCATCTGCTGAGGAGATATTAGCCTGGCCCTCGTTGTTCTCACCTCTGTCAAAAATACTTATCACATCAATACTGAAAGGGCAGTTAGAGAACCAGCCATGAAAATCGTTTGCACAGGGGATTCCCGAAAGTATTTTGGAATAAATTACTTTATCTCTATAATGCACATCAACAAGTGAAACAAAATCAGAGGGAGAAATATTGTGGAGCTCTTTATCACAGTATTCCGACCGCAATTCTTCTGACTTGCCGAATTCCATATCGCAGTGAATAACCGAAACTCTCTCTTTGTTCACGACCATAGGAAAGCTATCAGTATAGAACTTCCGAAACCCACCCAATGCAGAAATTAAACTTTTCACTTCCACATTTCTTGTGGACGGCCACAGTGAGGAGCATAATTCCTCCCAAATATGTTCTTCTCTCGCAGCAGAACGTAAGAGAGATGATGCACATCCTGCATTTGCAAGTGTAGTGCCATCCACCCGCTTTAAGATTTCACAGATTAGGTCAGCATTTAAAGACATGATTCCTCAACTTGAAAATTCGATCAAAAGTCCAACTTAAAGAACGCATCCAAGCCTAGCATCAACTGCAGCATATGCCTCCTTAAATACAGTTCAAAATAGAGTGAATAATTCATCACAGACACACTCAAACTCGCATGCTTATCAAGCAAAATATGCATCAGGAATCAGTTGACACCTAAAGAATAATCTTTACGAATGTTTGACAGAGCAACATAAACTTCCAAAGTAAGTGGCATTTGCAGACAAATTACAGTATTCACCTTCCATGGACGCTTCCCAGCCTTTCCTGCATTACACAAAACCATGCCCATATATTGTTTAAATAAAATTATAAAAACAAAACCAAAAACCTGATACTTCTATGACTGAAAGCGAAGAAGTTACCATCCCTTCAAAATATACATGCTAAGATATCCTTACATCAAATTACTATTTGTCCTTTCTACCCATGTAAGGTAAGTCTATGAAATTTAGCTCTTACATCTAGCATACTAGCTTTCCACAATCTTTTCTTATGGCAACCAGATGAACTCATCTAGAGAGTCCAAAATCCAGAATCTATCAATTTTAGTTACCCTTTAGGCTTAAATTAGCTCTGAACCTGTTCAAATTATACCTAAGCATACTACCAAAAACGGTGATCAATTGCTTGGAAACCCACTACATGCAATCTGAACTTCTGTTTTTGGTTCCAATATATAAGCTTAAACGCGACTGAAACAGATACCCATTGCTTAATCCAACCCCAATACTTATTCATAATAACTTATGATGAAATGAAGGAATTTAATCACAGGCACATGTGACAAATACATAAACAAACCCAACTCCTAATTTCTTTATAATTCCCACTCAACGCCGAACACAGTTCAAAAACCCTACATTCTAACTGGGGCTCTGAGAATTCATTACAGATTCTGCAGAAACACACATATCAATCCACAACTCAGGACTATAAACAGTTCAAATCTGATACCATCGTACTCTATTCCCACTGTTTCAATTCTATAACGTGCTTCAATGAATACTGAAAATTCATAGAGATACCCTTCATATTTGAAAATTTCACATTCAAAGTCAATGCACAGTTTCGAAAATTTTTCCATACCTGTGCTGCATGCGTAAAATTGTATTGGGCTGCAGTAGTTTACTGAAACTCCATTCCTTCAGACTCAAAGTCAATGCACAGTTTCGGTATTTTTTTCCATACCTGTGCTGCATGCATAAAATTGTGTTGGACTGCAGTAGTCTACTGAAACTCTATTCCTTCCTGCTCTTGAATCAGGAAAGTCTCTGCACGGTCAAAAAAATTGTCCTCCCGCTGTGTGAACACACAGCTGGACCTGTTGCACAATTTTCGAAGTACAAATGTCTGGGCAGCCCGGCGGGATTTTTCTGTGGTTTTGGACATGTGTAGCATTCAGTTGATAGCAATTGTATAGTAGCAGGTGACCCTTTGGAAGTAGTAGGTAATAAGCATACAGTTCCAGAGACCATCACATAAATGTTCAAAAAGTTGGGCAGGCATCAACCTCATCTAGTGGGTCATTTCCAATCAATTTTACAAAATTGGACATGCAAGAAAATTTCCAATTAACTTCACAAAATTGAACCTCCAAGAAAATATCCAGTAATAGTACTCAACAACTGCGACAGCCCTCATTAGTGTCTTCTGAAATTAAATCGAATGGTTCCACTCGACCGCCCTCATAAGTGTTTCCTGCCAGAACTGAAATTAAAATCGAATGGTTATCTGCAGGATAGAAAATGTTGAAATTTACTTTTAATTTTAGGACAGGGTGGGACTATTTACTTTTAATTTAAGTACATGGTGGGACTATTTGCAAATGGATTTTAAATTTCAAGATTTGGAGATGGGATTTTCATATTACTTGTATCTTTTAGAGATTTGGACTATTTGTAAATAGATTCTAAACACTAAAATTTAGAGATGAGAGTTGGTGATAGAACTTGCTTTTTCATATTACTTGTATCTTCTAGAGATTTGAACACTTGTATCTTTCAGAGGTTTAGACTATTTGTAAACAGATTTTAAACACGAAAATTTAGAGATGAGAGTTGGTGATAGAACTTGTTTTCATATTACTTGTATCTTCTGGAGATTTGAACACTCGTGAGACTACTTGAAAATCTATTCCAAACACCAAAACTACAAAGGCCCGAGATTTAGTATTTATAATTTAGGATATAATCTGATTTACTGAAATTTTGTTTTTTTTGGTATGATTTTATTTTAAGGATTTTGTTTTATAAAGTTGTTTAGGTTTTAAATTTGTAAGGGGTTGAGTGATATTTTATAAAGTGAATAAGTTTTTAGTTTAGATTAATTTTAAATCTGGATTTACAAGTGCAGAGAGAGAGTTAAAATGGATTTAAACTAGTATTTTTTTCTCAAAATTTTAAATAGGTTTCATCATAACAAATATTACCGGCTATTGAATACTATAGGCTTGTAAAGCAACATCAATAAACCCATCAAATGCTTAACTCAAACTTTAATTTGACTTTTTAATTTTAATATTGACCAAGTCAACATCACATTAAATTAAATATTATTGGCTATTGAATACTATAGACTTGTAAACCAACATCAATAAACCCATCAAATGTCTAACTCAAACTTTAATTTTACATTTTAATTTTAATATTAACCAAGTCAGCATAACATTAAATTACCTCAGGCTTTATTTTACAACATCCTTATTTTACAATATCACTATCATATTACACTGCAGAGGGTCAACCCAATAAATAAAAAATGCAATCTAATTTATATTGTAATTTTTTTAACGTAATAATAATATAATATATAGGAGAATAATTGATAATAAGATGTTCTCTTAATGTACCTTTTGTGTGAAAAGTTGCTTGTTCCAAAACCATGGATACAAACAATTTAGTGATGTTAGTGGTTGGTGTAGTTTAAAGTTGGTATAGCTGAAGTTAGGTGTGGTTCCAAGTAATTTAGATAAATTTGAGTGGTGTGACACAAATGCTATGGTAGAGTGATCTTAAGTTGATCTTGAACATTTATTAAATACCCTTGGATATTGTAGCTAAAATCAAATATAATCCACAAATAGTTTTTAAAATTTAAATACCCCTTATTATAAATTTTAAAATAAAAAATAAAAGCACACTAATAAATAAAAATTAGTTTTTTATAAATAATATAATAATTATTAATTAATTATTAATTATATTATTTTCATATATATATATTAAAAATTAAGTTTTATGTAGCAGCTCAATTTGTGGTCAAAGTAATGTGAGTCGGTGATAACTAAGAGATGCAAAGTTAAAATTTATGTTGTGATCTAAACTAAATTATAAAGAGGAAGACATGTCATAAACCCAAAAGATGCAAAGTTAAAATCCCTTATTGTAACCTAAATTATAGAGAGGAAAACATGTCATAAATCCATAAATTTATTAATAACCTTGTATCACAAAAATTGCCACATTCCTCTAGATTTATATATAAATTAAATTATTAATCTCAATTATAATATATACTAAAATTTAATCAAAACAAATATATATTTCATAAATGTTACTTTCTAATAAATATATATTTCATAAATGCTGCTTTCTAAAACTAAAACAAGCTATTGATTTCAAAATATAATATATCTTAAAATTTAACCAAATAAGCATATATACCATAAATGTTGCTTTCTAGAACAAAGTTAAATATATATTAAAATTTAACGAAAGTAAATAAATATACCATAAATGCTGCTTTCTAGAACAAAGTTATCGGTTTCAAAATGTACATGTAAGGAGATGTACATGTTTATTTTTTAATACAAATGTGAGGAGATGGCTAAATTGGACTGTGGGATTGAAACATTGATTACACTGTCATCACCTGTCGTGGGAAACAATAAAATTTGTGTGGAAGTTATGGGATTGAAGTAGTGAGTACATTGTCATCATTCAATTAGTTGGGAGTTGTGATATTGAAGAATTTATAGTTGGAAGTTATGAGTTGAGATTGAAGTATTCATTACAATGTCATTACTCAATTGGTCAATAATAGAATTTATTATCTAAAATTTCCATAAGTCTTAATTTTTATTAAAAAATCTAAAAAATTTATAAAGAGTGTATGTATTTATTTATTATTAATTCAAAATTCTATAAATTTTAGGGTGTTTTTAAAATAAGAATTGAGGTAAGTTTGATTCATGTTTAACTATTACTTCAACATGTTTTTATGGAAATTGAATTTATTTAATGGCGAAATCACTTTCTACTATTAAATCTAATTTTGAAAATTTTATATACAAAAACATGTATTTTATTAAAATTTATTAATATTTTGCATTTTTAATATTTAATTATTTTGTCTATGGGTTTTGGATAGACAATGATTGTGTACTTTGTTAAGGCACTCTCTAAGGTGAAGTCACCGGTTCAATTCTCTGCTCGATCGAGGTGATATATTGGACATGATGAAGAGTAGTCCCACCAAGCTTACAAAAAATATATATATTATTATTTTATTTTTAGGGTAGCAAGAGCAAGAAGAGTTATCCATCGCCTTGATGAACAAATAGAGTTACAATATGCTTGGGGTTTGGGCATTGCAACTAGCAACCAAGCTTAATATCTAGCACTTTGGCAGGGATTAGAACTAGCATTAACAAGAAAAATCTCCAAAATTATGGTATTCAAAGATTCAAAGATTGTGATTCGACATGTGTGGAAAGCAAGGGGATCACATAATTATGCCCTTTCTCCTATATTACAAAGGATTGTTTTACAAATACAACATTGTGAACAAATTGAATTTTTCCATGTGTACAAGAAATTGAACACAACAACAAACACATTGGCAAATAAAGGGACTATAATGGAACAGGGGTTCTTAGAAATGGACCATAGGTTGATAATCAATGTAACTCTACCATGAAATCAATGGACAAACTCTATGATCACAATACTATATATAGATGCTCTCACAGTTGAATATATGTTCAGGGACACAAAGTGGAAGACACCCAATTTGTTTAATTACCAAACATTTGGATTCATGCCTACATTCCGACACACAAAGGAAGAAACAATGACTCCCATTAATCCTCCAATCATGAATATTGATGAAGGTGTACTGTTATCCAAATCATCCTAAGATCTAGAGGAGGAATGAGACCTCATGCACACACATGCAATCATAGGTTTTAATAGTTCAAGGTGGGAACTAGTGTATGCAAGTGGGGAGTGCATCGACCCTATTAATACATTCAAATTTGCTTTAGAATGGAGTTATTTATTTTCTTCCTCCATATTATTTGACTATCATCTCAAGGAATTCACTGTGATCTAGACATGGATTCAACAACGCTGCAAATTAATGCTCCACAGAGGTAAAATAAAGGCAGATGAGGATATATATGCTTAGTGTTGTTCATAATCAAACTCATAATGCATTATCACTGAGTGTTTACAACTGTGAGCCACAGTCGCTATCAACTCTTGGAACTTGAGGTGTAGTGCAACATAGATTTCTCATGGAAGATTCAATGGCATCGTCTTTTAGGAGTGAGCAAGCCAAAATGAACCAACACTTGGAAAGGTTGTTGGAGGTAGTGGAGGGGATGGTGAACGCAATGAAACAAAAGAGTGCCTTAGAGGAAAAGGAAAGGAATACACATCAACTATTAATGGGCACCAACATAAATGGATGTAGAACAAGATGGGAAAATTCCAAGCTGAGATTTGAACAAAATTCACAACCATGGATATTTGACTGTTAGAGGTTGAAGAAAACTTCAGCAGTGGAGAAAATATCACTGAGGAAGAGGTCGAGGCCAATGAGGGACCAATGAAGAAAAGGGCCAAAAAAGCATTGGGAGCAGGAACAACAGGTCAAGGATGATGAATCTAAGGTGTAAGAAGAAGCTGAAGAGGAAGGACCATCATCTACCAGATAAATTATCTTTCCTTGAAATATTTTGATGTTTTGTAGTATAAAATTCATTATGATCTTTTTGTAAGGAATATGGCACACATCTCTTTAGGATAGCTAGTAAAAAATGTCATAAGCATAGACTATCAATATTTTGGACTATTGAATGCAGAATAATAATGGAACATGAAAAACTATGTATAGGTTATGGCCTAGAAACTATATAATATATATATATATATATATATATATATATATATATATATATATATATTATATATATATATATATATATATATATATATATATCAAGTGGGGAGTACATTGACCCTGTTGATACATTAAATTCACTTAAGAATGGAGCTAATTCTTTTCTTGGATCCTTCATATTATTTGACTATCATCTCAGGGAATTCACTGCGATCAAGAGATGAGTTCGACAACACTACAAATTAATGCTCCACAGTAGCGAAATAAAGGCAAAGGAGGATATATATGGCTTGGTGTTTTTCATAATCAAACTTGTAATGCATTATCATTGAGTGTTTACAACCGCAAGCTGCAGAGGCTATCAACTCTTGGAACTTGAGATGTAGAGCAGCATAGATTTCTCATGGAAGATTCAGGGACATCATCTTCTAGGAATGAGCAAGCCAAATTGAACCAACTCTTGGAAATATTGTTGGAGGTAGTGGAGGGGATGGTGAACACCATGAAACAAAGGGGTGCCTCAGAAGAAAAGGAAAGGAATACACATCAACTATTAATGGACACAAACACAATTTGATGCAGAGCAAGATGGGAAAATTTCAAGATGAGATTTGAATAGAATTCACAACCATGGATATTTGACTAGCAGAGGTTGAAGAAAACTTCAGCAGTGGAGAAAATATCACTTTGGAAGAGGTCGAGACCAATGAGGAACCAATGATGAAAAGGGCGAAAAAAGCCCAGGGAGCTGGAACAATAGGTCAAGGATGATGAATTTAAGCCGCAAGAAGAAGCTGAAGAGGCATGACCACTATCTACTAGATAAATTATCATTCCTTGAAATATTTTGATGTTTGTAGTATAAAATGTTATTATGAGTTTTTTGTAAGGAATATGGAAGTCATGTGTTTAGGGTAACTGGTAAAAAATGTCGTAAGCATAGACTATCAATATTTTGGACTACTGAATGCAAAATAATAATGGAACATGAAAAACTGTGTATAAGTTATGGTCCGGAAACCATATTTTTTATTTTAATATCAAATTCCTATATATCCCTTGAATATATCTATCTATCTATCTATATATATATATATATATATATATATATATATATATATATATATACAAGTGGGGAGTGCATCAACCCTATTAATACATTCAATCCACTTCATAATGGAGTTAATTCTTTTCTTCCTCCATATTATTTGACTATCATTTTAGGGAATTCACTGCGATCTACACATGGATTTGATAACACTACAAATTAATGCTCCATGGAGATGAAATAAAGGGAGAGGGGGGTATATATGACTTGGTGTTGTTCATAATCAAACTCGTAATGCATTATCACTAAGTGTTTACAACCACGAGTCGTGGAGGCTATCAACTCTTGGAACTTGAGGTGTACTGCTGCATATATTTTTTATGGTAGATTCGGGGACATCATCTTCTGGGAATGAGCAAGCCAAAATTAACCAACTCTTGGAAATATTGTTGGAGGTAGTGGAGGGGATGGTGAACACCATGAAACAAAGGGGTGCCTCGGAAGAAAAGGAAAGGAATACACGTCAACTATTAATGGACACCAACACAAATTGATTTAAAGCAAGATGGGAAAATTCCAAGATGAGATTTGAACAAAATTCGCAACCATGGATATCTGACTCGAATAGGTTGAAGAAAACTTTGGCAATGGAGCAAATATTACTTTGGAAGAGGTCAATACCAACGAGGGACCAATGAATAAAAGGGCCAAAAAAGCTTGGGGAGAAGAAACAACAAGTCAAGGATAACGAATCTAAGCCGCAAGAAGAAGTTGAAGAGCGAGGACCTCCATCTACCAAATAAATTATCATTCCCTGAAATATTTTGATGTTTTGTAGTATAAAATGTTACTATGAGTTTTTATTAAGGAATATGAGAGGCATATTTTAGGATAGCTAGTAAAAATTGTCATAAGTATAGACTATCAATATTTTGGAATACTAAATGCAAGATAATAATGGAACTTGAAAACCTATATATAAATTATAGCGTGAAAAAACTAAATTTTCATTTTAATATCAAATTCCTATTTACCCCTTGCATATATATATATATAATATATATATATATATTATATATAATAATTATATAAACTTTAGTATATATTATTTTTATTTAAATTTTCAATTTATCAAAATCACACTTTGATTTTAATAACTAATTGTTATCAATCTCTTAGTGTTTTATCTATAAATTAAAATAAACTATGATATATATTATTATATTATATAATATAATAATAAATTTAGTAATATTATTATTTAAATTTTAAATTTTATCAAAATTATATATATATATAATAAATTAATTTTATCTCTTCTTTAGTTTTTTATTTATATAAAAAAAATTATGATTTAGATATTTGATTAATGCACATCAATTTACTGAAAATTATGAAATAAATTTGTTGTTATGGTTAAAATATAGATTGTTTTTTACGATCAAACTTTAAAAAGTTTTTGAATTACAATTTAAAATTATGATTAAATTATTAATGGCTTAGATTATTTAATTTTTAGAGCTATTAAGTATTGAAAGGAATAAACTTTCATTTAAATATTATTTTTCAAAAAATGATCCTTTCGATTTTTTGTAGATTAGAGTAAGATGGATCTAGGCTAGTTAAATTATTATTTAAATTATTTATAAATTATAATTAAACCAGCCTAGATCCATCTTAACTCTAAATCTACAAAAGGTCGAAAGGGATCATTGTTTTTGAGATAAAAAATTATTTTAAACTGAAAAGAGATTTGATCCTTTTAAAATGGATCCAGGCTGGTTTAATTATTAATTATAATTAATTAATTAGTTATTTTTTTTTTGATCTAGTCAAAATGTTTATAGGACATTGCATTGCAGCATCTCTATCATACTAGGCTAGACAACCCCTTTTGGCGTAAAAAATTGAAAATAGTTAAAGTAATAATAATAAAAATATTAATCATTTAAAGAGAATGTTTTCTAGTTTTATAAGAATAGTAACATAATCTAACTAATAGATGAAATGCCTTTTTACAAGGTAATTTTTCTGGTTAATTTTAACCAAAATCCTACAGATATTTTTAAAAAGTTGAGTTTAAGTTATTTAGAAAAATGCCTTCAGAATCCATCACATTAATGTATTTGTTGTTGAACCAACTAATGTGGTTCATTATCACGACAATAATGATCATATCATCCTGATGATGAACCACATTAGTTGGTTTGAAACACCTCAACAACAAATACAGTAATGTGATGGATCTTGAAGGAATTTTTCCAAATAATTCTACTTACAAAAGCCTACATTTAGATATTGAGTTTAAGTTGTTTAATTCGAGTGCTATAGGGATTTTTCAGGGCGCTAAATTGATTTATGCATTCAAAAATGTATTTTAAACAATAAAAAATCACAATCTTACTTGAAATTGTATCTTTGGATTCTAGTGAGAAAAGTCATTTCATTTATAAGTTAGACTACACCTAAAAATAGTAATGTTCATATATGTTCAGCTCATGATTTCATATAAAACTTGACATAAAATTTACCTATTTCCAATCACAAACAACATAAGAGAACCTTGCACATGAAGAAATTGACAAACATGTGTTTATAAATCTGTAATTGAAATTAGCACAACAAAACTAACATTCAACAATAGATCATGGTCGTCCTTTCAAAGCCTACCTTAAGGAGCACATAGTTGACACCAACCATAACCGTCTTTCAAATTCTGTCATCATTGAGTACTCATATAAGTCCAAGCACTTAATTTGTTCCAATCAAGAAAAAATCCTAGCCTCTGTACCATTCTACAACTCTCGTATTATTTGATAAACCCTTGAAATAGAGAAGAACCCCAATAACTTTAATAGGGAGGATGGTTATAGGATTAGCCAATCCTAGAAACCCATCATCCACCATCTCACCCATTGACTCCTCACCCTACCTTGATTACCTTCTCCCCCTCTCGAGTGTCTCTTATTGCCCTCTTTCCCTTTGGATCCTTTCTTTTCTTTTAACTATTAATGTTTTAATAAATTTTTTTGTCATCTTAAAGAATTCTTAATTCTGATTTTTTATGTAATTAATAACACAAACACACACATAGATATCGATAGATATATTAACAAAGTTTAATTAATTTTTAATTTCTTTTAATCCTTTTTTATTTTTTTATTCTTAGTCTCTTTATTTTACTAGTTATCTTTCACTGTTAACTATAAAATTAAAAAAGACTTTTCATTTATTAATTCTCATTCCCATTCATTTTATAATTTTTATTTAATTTAAAATTTGGTCAAATTCAGTTAATTTGTTATTTATTAAATTTAATTTTATGCTAACCCCTTACTAACTAATTCTTAAATTAAAAATTTAATTCATATTTTAATTATTTCATTCCTAATTCTCTTAAATCTTTCTCAATCAATATTGTTAAATTTTCAAAATTAATAAGTGCTAATTATTAGATTAATCATTATTTTTGTCTAATTCCTTTGAATTGTCAAAAGTGGTTTTGGTCAAATTTTTATAATTTTTATTTATTATTTTTTTATCGTTAATCCAACAAATACATAATTCATTTTCTCCTATTAATAGGCTCTCCAACACCCGTTTACTCATAAGGCTCTCTTTGGTCCCTGATGATGGATGGAGTCACCATTTGAAACACATCACAAATATTACACTGTGCTATTCCAGAAATCTCCAACAAAATGATTATGGACATTTTGATTCAATTGTGGCATATCTTTCAAAGGGTGGAGGTTGAGATTTGGTTCCTTCGAAACAAGCTAGACTCAATCTCACAAATATTACACAGTGCTATTCTGGAAATCACCAACAAAATGATTATGGACATTTTGATTCAATTTTGGCATATCTTTCAAAAGGTGGAGGTTGAAATTGGGTTCCTTCAAAGCAAGCTAGACTCAATCTCACTTGGTGGATAACTCATGTCTTATTCTCCAACTCCCTTAGTCAGGGTTGCAGTAAGGAATTTTAAGTACTTTACACCCAACCCCCAAATTTAGACATGCATACACAATTGGTGGATCAGGAAACCTCTATCATGTCTAGTAAGTACAATAACCTAGATTGATTTGTATGTTTTTAAAATCTACAGTATTTTAGGTCTTTGTTACCAATTATACATAATTAGATACTTTCATAAAACCATTTTTCTTTTTTTAGTTATATTTAAAGACTTGGATATAACTCTATATATTTTGGATAACTAATAAATACTCAATTCACTTATTTTTTTCTTATTTAATGTATTTTAACTCTATATCTTAATTATGTATTTTACTCCGTATAAAATTTTAATTATTATTTGAAAAAAATATTAATTTCATGTCCATAATAATAAGATCATTAAAAAATAGTTGATTAATTATTTTAAAAACAATTTATTAATTAAAATTTCGATAATCATATCATTTAAAAAATAATTTATTAATTATTAAATTTATTATTAATAATTTGAATATTATAACTATAAAGAATAAAATAATTATAATTATACCTACCTTTTTATCATCAATATAGTCTTTTTACATTAATTCATCACACAAATTTCACCACATATAAATAAATAAATGGGGCCACCATGTGTGGGGCTAAAGCTACTCACATGAATGACATGAATAGAAAATAAACAATAAATGACTTCTGAATTCCCTCTTAAGAATAAGAATTGTTTTCAAGATAATAACGCATGTTTCATATGAATGCAATTAATTAAACACACATTTTTCAAATACTTTTATGAATTTGGTTTAAATACACTCACAAAGACACATACAATGCAATTTATTTATTTCCTGACCAACTTGAGTATACCAGCAATGTAAATGGCACTTGCTTGACACATCAACTGTATTATCTTAAATTTACCTTGCCATGTATACATTTAGTTGGGCTCACTAACAATACACTAACATTAAAGATGCATATGACATGTAAAATTTAATGTGTTGATGCTGTAGGTTGGAATGATGTATGTGTTAATTGGAATGTATTTGTAAGTTTTTTTTTGTGGGGTGGGGGCTTAACTCAATGGAGTGAGTTGAGACAAGTTTGTTTTTTGGTTTTTTTAATGGCCTTAATAAATCTTAATTTAATAAATTATTGTTATTATTTATTCTTTAGTTTAGAAAAGTTTAATTTTAAGAATTTTAAAAAGATATAGTTTAAATCATGAGGTAAAGAATGGAAGAAAATATTTTATTAAAATTTTTAAGTAGTAATTTAATAATGATATGGTGTTTATTACTTATGTTAAAAATATACATATTTTTTTAGAAATATTTATATTGAGCATAATAAATGTGATCAAAATGTTCTAATTGTATTTTTATTAAAATAGATATTTATAACAACTATAACATCCACAAATATGATGAAATATGTCTATAATTGAAATTATAAAGTTGTTTATAGAAATGCCAATAAAAATGAATACAATTTTCAGTATTAACATCGACATTAACATCATTAATCATAAGGGTCTAAAAGTCCACAATTTGTCAATTATAATATCTATGTTTGAAAACTCATAAACATCAACATTTGAATTTGAATTAAGGTATTTATAAATTGTTATTATTACATCTAAATTAATATCAATACTAACTTTTTCATTAACTTCTATATAATTTCATTCATAGAATTATGTGTCAATATCAACATTCAAAATCCATATGATTATTTATCTCAATTGTGATGATCTATAAAATGTTATGCCTAGTGTGTTACATAGTTTACTACAATTGATCTTTATATAGTGTCACTGTAAATACAATGAAGTTATACCCATATATACAATGATAAGTTATGAGTTATGAGTAATATGTAAGTTCTGCCCATGTGACCCGATGGTAAGACAAAGCGATGATAGCTAGTAGGTCGTGGGTTCGACCCATCGATCCACCACCAAAATGTTTAAGCGCTTGGGCGCATAGTTCACGTGGTTGGGACGGATGACTTTCCTACTCCCCACCCGTGTTTGAATCTTGTTGTATGTTCGCACTACCTGCCATGCATGATCCGCTGCTCCATAGCATATGTTGTCTATCTCGATCCGCTACTCTACAACATATTACATTGCCCGACCGTTATATGTGATACATTCTGCTTCTATACATATGTAAAATTGTGAATAATTGTGAAATTTAGGTTATATATAACTTCAAATAGAGGGACTCGCCCCCCTCATTTTTGAAAAGTTATGAGTAATATGTAATATTATAATCAAACTATGTTTCATGTAAGAACCTAATTAAAAAAAATCATAGTTGTAAAATAAGCATACTATCAGCAAAAGGAACATGAAATGCACCTAAGAAAGTCAATGATGATAAACTTATCAAGAAACAAGGAATGTGCATTGCTCTTTTGTTCATAGTTAACTAGGGTTACAGTTAAGCCTTTTACATTACTCGATTTTTTATTAAGGTTAGGGTTTTGGCCCTTCTAGAATTCTTCTTGAAAGTCCAAACATAAGTTCTTCTAGATATGTGAGTAATGAGAATTGACTTAATATCCACTTGTATTGTAGTGGTCAAAATATAGATCAACTTGTTAGAGACATAACTCTATTTTACAAACCATAATTAAGGTGCATTTAGGAATAATGGATATTTCTCAATTATTAAAACAACATAAAAAAGATGAAAACTTCGTTCACAAAGTTTGTATCCAAAAAATAGTTATTTAATTCCTAAAACAAGTCCTACAAGTTTAAAGACCATAAAAAACATGTGATGCAAGTTTTAAGACCATTAATTACCAAAATAGATTGGGCTACTAAAATGTACCCAACAAAGCCATGGATTTAATATTTCATCATATAAAATACTAAAATATATGAATTAATCGATTGACTTAATATGAATCTAAATAGGTTTTGTTTTGGGTGGTTTGTTTGTTTTTTG
Organism: Pinus taeda; assembly: GCA_000404065.3. Classification (NCBI taxonomy): domain Eukaryota; kingdom Viridiplantae; phylum Streptophyta; class Pinopsida; order Pinales; family Pinaceae; genus Pinus; species Pinus taeda. The sequence continues at coordinate 122,368 of APFE031437746.1, forward strand.
TTAATTTTGAATTGTGCCAATAAATCCCCATTAAAAATGATAAAGAAACAATGAGAGGCGATAAAAACCCATTTTCTACCATAAATTTGAAATTGATTATAAGAATTTTTATTTAGATATAATTCTTATTAATTTTTTATTCAATTTTGTTGATAAGGGCTCTATTTTAATGGGTAATAATGAATATTCACCATGGAAGAATACTTTTGTGTCAGGAGAACTAGTAGTCTTACTACCTATTATTGAGGAGACCTGAGGTTAAGTTAGAGGGACTATCTCTATATTCTTGAGTCTAACACAACCACCCACAAGCCATGTTGCAGGGTGGGGGAGGGAGGTGTGGAACTGCGTTTTGAACCTAAGCGGGACCCTAATATTGGCCAATAAACACATTTTGATGCAAGATCTCCCTCATTCAACCTATTCCAATGGTTTTGCCATGGAAAAAGATTTAGTAGATTACCTTAATGAGGAAGAGGAAGCATTTCAAAGGTCAATATTCATGACAAGGGATGAACTAGTAGAGGCATGGAAATGAGGAAGGCTTCTTTTGAGGAATATTTCATAAAAAGACTCTAATCTAAGTTAAGGTACACCCTAATCCTAAATGAAATTTCATGTTCAATGTAGAGGTATCAATTCTAAATAATGATGGAATTGTCAAGACATTGATACAAACTTTTCTAAGGTCAATGCAAGCCAACTTTTATGGAATCCTAACATGGTGGGATGAAATTCCACGATTGATGCAGAGGTATCAATCTTAAATAATGATGGAATTGTCAAGACATTGGTATAAACGTTTTCTAAGGTCAATGCATGGAATTTTTTATGGAATCCTAACATAGTGGGATGTGATGCTAGAAGTATCATATCTACAAGATATTGAATATTGGGGGGTGCGTGGAGAGGGGGGTGTGGGGGAAGGGGGTTTAATCAATATTATTCAATAATCACCTTATTTAACACATTCATTCTTAATGAATTAAACTATGTACATAATATTAGGCATGCAAATACCATACAACATCAAGCTTTAACACAGAACACAACACTTAAAATTTTATGTGGAAACCCATCGGGGTGAAAATCACAAAACTTCTTTACTTTTATTAATGGATGTATGAACCAACATGTTGTCACAATCGTTGCAAGCTTCAATATGCAGGAGACTCCACTCCCCTTTTGAATTTGTAGGCACCAACCTACTAGAGTGTAACATGCCCATTTATCTCATTGATCTACAAAGGTACAAGGTAGCCAAAATGTTCTTTCTATTTTTACTAGCTTGACAATAAGCTTTGTTATCACTTTATCACACACCTCTACTAAATTTATCCTAACCACACTTATAGAAACTTGATTTTCATCTCTCGTACATTTTGTCAAACACTTTACATGTAAACCTTTCTTCAAGTACTTTGTATACAACCAATCAGGTAGAATTTTTATTGTATATATTAATTGTCACACATTTTGTATGAAATCAAATAAGAAACATTTTTTTTGATTCCACTTGTAACATACTAACTAAAATATACTACTCAATCATGCAACTTTTGATTTTTGTCTTTAAGGTATTTTATCAAATAGTTTATATGCAAATTGTAATAAAACACCTTTAACAAATTTCTTAAAATGTTTTGCATCAGAATAGGCATATATCAGTTACAACACTACTATCATACAACAATGCTTACATACAACAATACTATCCCCATCCACATCACAACATTTTCACTGGGGCATTTCATCAAACAATTTGCGTGCAATGAATCATTAAACCATTTAGACATTTATTCAAGCACTACATAAAAATTAAAATAGAAACTTCCTAAGAGAATATGTCCTAAATGATAATAGCCCAAGTTCTAAAAAATAAACTAGATGATCAATGGGATTTCCCTTCACTATGGCCCATATTTCAACTTATAGAACTTACCATATGAAAATTTATAGTATAAATTTCAACATGACTTGTTTGATGCATGATTTTAGGAGCATCTAGGAAGCTTGAATTCCCTTGATCATATCTCCTAAAATATCATGACCTACGATCTAAAAGTTGGATGAAATGATCAACAAGATTTACCCTCTTTATGGTCCCAATTTTAGCTTTTGGAATCTCCAAGAAGAGAAGTTATAGAAAAATGACAACATGGCCTTTTTTATGCATGATTTTAGGAACATCCATGAAGCTTGACTTCCTCTAATCATATATCCTAGAATATCATGACCCAAGATCTAGAATTTGGACTAGATGATTAGCAGGATTTCCCCTCACTATGGTCCAAGTTCTAGCTTTTGAAACTTCCCAGAAGAAATCCCATCATGACCTTGTTATATGGGAATAGTGTCCACACGAATGCTGTTATTCCCACTAAGATGGGTGGCTATCTTAGAAACAAACAATCAAAGTCTACTATTGATGCCTTTTATGAAAATAGATGAGAGGAGAACCAAGAGGGCCAACCTGAGTCTTGCGCTCGATTTCCTCCCTTTCTTGATAGAGTTTTTCCATTTGCTCTTTGTCTGCTCAACTTCAAAAGGACCTGTAGAATCACAACAACATACTACTATGCAAGAAACAAGGATCTAAGTTCATAAATAATGCAGGATCAAATGTACATTAACCATATACAAGCATATATAACAAATACACCAAAATATAGACGGAAACAAGAATAGATTTATTCAGATAAAAAGTAGCAAGAGGATTAAACCATGAGCTTTGACCAAGCATCATCCTCTAGCTAAGAAGCCCTTCTTCACCTCAAGCAAAGCAAAATCACCCAACACTGTGAATGTACACCAGAATACCAACAACACTTCTCTATAAGTTACAAAATTCCAGCCTTCGGATCTCTGTGATGAGGGATCCATATATAGATGATTACAGAGAGGTGAGTCATATTTTGGGATCTTGATTAGTGTCTTCTCTCTGATAGTTCGTACTTCCACTTGGAGAATGATGATCTCTTACTCATCCCTAGTCGAAAATGGAGTGGCAAGTGTCAGAGGGGAAGCTTCTGGA